>SJYA01001807.1:3067305-3197111 GCA_006410615.1 Neotragus moschatus
GGTTTGGAGTTGATTCTCTGTCTTCCTGTTTACAGAGAGCAGCTCTTTTTTTTATCAGTTTCATTTTGGGGCTTTATTATTATTTTAAGAGAGGATTCATTGGAGAAGAAAACTGTGTAGTGAGTTTATTACAGCAACATTTGAAGGAGAGAAATAATTATAACATAAAATCACAAATTTAGATGGTCAGTATAGAAATCTGATTTATTATATTCTTTGCAGCCAAAGATGGAGAAGCTTGATACAGTTAGCAAAAACAAGACCAGGAGCTGACTGTGGCTTGGATCATGAACTCTTTATTGCCAAATTCAGACTTAAACTGAACAAAGTAGGGAAAACCACTAGACCATCCAGGTATGACCTAAATCAAATCCCTTATGATTATACAGTGTAAGTGACAAATAGATTCAAGGGATTAGATCTGATAGACAGAGTGCCTGAAGAACTATGGATGGAGGTTCACGACATTGTACCGGAGGCAGTGCTCAGATCATCTCCAAGAAAAATAAGTGCAAAAAGCCAAAATGGTTGTCTGAGGAGGCCTTACAAATAACTGAGAAAAGAGAAGAAGTGAAAGGCAAAGGAGAAAAGGAATGATATACCCATTTGAATGCAAAGAATAGAAAGGAGGGATAAGAAAGCCTTCCTCAGTGACCAATGCAAATAAATAGAGGAAAACAACAAAACGGGAAAGACTAGAGATCCCTTCAAGAAAACCAGAGACACCAAAGGAACATTTCATGCAAAGATGGGCTCAGTAAAGGACAGAAAGGTATGGACCTAACAGAAGCAGAAGATATTAAGAAGAAGGGGCAAGAATACACAGAATTATACAAAAAAAGATCTTCATGACCCAGATAACCACAATAGTGTGATCACTCACCTAGACCCAGACATCCTGTAATGTGAAGTCAAGTGGGCCTTATGAAGCATCACTATGAACAAAGCTAATGGAGGTGAGGTGATGGAATTCCAGCTGAACTATTTCAAATCCTGAAAGATGATGCTGTGAAAGTGCTGCACTCAATATGCCAGCAAATTTGGAAAACTCAGCAGTGGCCACAGGACTGGAAAAGGTCAGTTTTCATTCCAATAACAAAAAAAGACAATGCCAAAGAATGCTCAAACTACCTCACAATTGCACTCATTTCACACTCTAGCAAAATAAGGCTCAAAATTCTCCAAGATAGGCTTCAACAGTATGTGAATCATGAACTTCCAGATGTTCAAGCTGGATTTAGAAAAGCCAGAGGAAGCAGAGATCAAATTGACAACATCCACGGGATCATCAAAAGAGCAAGAGAATATAAGAAAAACATCTATTTCTGCTTTACAGACTATGCCAAAGCCTTTGACTGTGTGGATCACAATAAACTGTGGAAAATTCTAAAGAGATGGGAATACCAGACCACCTGACCTGCTTCCTGGGAAACCTGTATGCAGGTCAAGCAGCAACAGTTAGAACTGGACATGGAACCAGACTGGTTCCAAATCAGGAAAGCAGTACATCAAGGCTGTATAGTCACCCTACTTATTTAACTTATATGCAGAGTACATCATGAGAAATGCTGGGCTGGATGAAGCATAAGCTGGAATCAAGATTACCAGGAGAAATATCAATAACCTCGGATATGCAGATGACACCACCCTTATGGCAGAATGTAAAGAACTAAAGAGCCTCTTGATGAAAGTGAAAGTGGAGAGTGAAAAATTTGGCTTAATACTCAACATTCAGAAAACTAAGATCACGGTATGCGGTCCCATCACTTCAAGGCAAATAGATGGGGAAACAGTGACAGACTATTTTGGGGGGCTCCAAAATCACTGCAGATGGTGACCACAATGAAATTAAAAGACAATAAATATATGACCAACCTAGACAGCATATCAAAAAGAAATAGACATTACTTTGCCAACAAAGGTCCATCTAGTCAAAGTTATGATTTTACAAGTAGTTATATATGGATATAAGAGTTGAACTATAAAGAAAGCTGAGTGCTGAGGAATTGATGCCTTTGATCTGTGGTGTTGGAGAAGACTATTGAGAGTCTCTTAAACTGCAAGATCCAATCAGTCCATCCTAAATGAAATAAGTTCTGAGTATTCATTGGAAAGACTGATGCTGAAGCTGAAACTCCAATACTCTGGCCGCCTGATACAAAGAACCAACTCATTTGAAAAGACCCTGATGCTGGGAAAGATTGAAGGCAGGAAGAGAAGAGGATGACAGAAGATGAGATGGTTGGATGGTATCACTGACTCAATGAACATGAGTTTGAGTTGGTGATGGACAGGGAAACCTGGCATGCTGCAGTCCATGGAGGTTGGAAAGTCAGACGTGACTGAGCAACTGAACTGAACTGAAAATCACAAAAATACACTAATGACTAAACAGCAATACAAATTTAGATCTAAAACAAGTATTTTTCACATGTGTTAATGTTGGGCCATACATTGCAACTCTGATTTTAACAGAGATCAAAACAAAGAAAGAAATCAGGCCCTCTTTCTTTTCAATGAGGAGGCTGAACAGCAGACACACAGATGCAGACCTCTGTGAAAACCCTAACAGGCAAGACCACCACCCATGAGGTTGAGACCAGTGACGCTACTGGGAATCATGTCAAAATCAAAATCCAAGACAAGGAGGACTTTCCACCTGATCAGCAGACTCTGATTTTCACTGACATACAACCAGAGAATGGCTGCAATCTGTCAGACTACAGTATCCAGAAAAAGTCCACCCTACCCTTGGTGCTTCATCTGTGAGACAACATCATCCAGCCTTCTCTCCACCAGTTTGCTCAGAAATACAACTGGGACAAGATGATCTGCCACAAGTGTTATACTCTGTTAGACCCCTGCGCTGTCAACTGCTACAAGTGCAGTCAAATCAACAACCTGTGCCCCCAAGAAGGAGGTCACATAAGGCCCCTCCACCCACTTCTCCTTGGCTCTCAGGGTGGCCACCTGCCCAAGCTCCATGGCCCTGGAGCCTCAATAAAATTTCTCTTTCACTGAAAAAAAAAAAGAAATAAATCAATTACAAGATTTGATGTCAACATGAGCCAATATATTGATGCCATCACAGGTGATGTTTGTGAAAATTAAATATAGATTTTATATAAGAAAAGAAAATATATAAAGATGAAATTTTATTAATGTGATTTGAATGATTTTTTCTTTTCATCTTTAAACATTC
This sequence comes from Neotragus moschatus, assembly GCA_006410615.1. Classification (NCBI taxonomy): domain Eukaryota; kingdom Metazoa; phylum Chordata; class Mammalia; order Artiodactyla; family Bovidae; genus Neotragus; species Neotragus moschatus. Next base: position 3,070,508 of record SJYA01001807.1, read on the forward strand.
CAAAAAGCAATAATTTTGACTACATAAAGTTTTTAAATTAAAAGCAAATCACCACATGATAGAAAATATTTGTTACAATTGTAACTGTAAAGTTTTAATATCCCTATTATTGATAATAATTATTCAGTGACAATAGGGAAAACATTGCAATTCCAAATTTTTTAACTATAATAATTTGGAGTTTTTCTTGATAGAAATAAGAACAACAACCATTATGTAATTACAGTGTGCCAGGAAACCTTTTCAATTTCCTATATATATAACATTTAATCCTCACAACAACTCTTGTGAAGTAAGTAGTAGTTATAGAAGTGGGGAACCTATATCACAGGAGTATGAAGTAACTCGCCCAAATCACCTGGCTAGTAAATGGTGATTCCAGAAGTTGAACCCCAAGCAGTCTAGCTCTAGAGCTCATGTTCTTACCCAAAACATGAGCTGTCTTTCAATTGCAAATTGTTAAGCTCCTCTCAGCCCTACCATACTCCATAATACTGGAACAACATGGAACTCCATAATCATGGAACAACAGCATGATCACCTTACATCTACATGCTACTCTCCAATTTCCAAAATGTTGTCATGTGAATTATATGTCCCCAGAGCACTTCTATAAGCAAGGGCACTATCCTTCTGGCTTTGATCTAATACTGCTATGAAACTTCATCTGTTCAGTGTGTGCTGTCAGTCTCATAGACTTGAGCTCTTGGTCTGCAGTCTCACTAGACACATTCTAGTCTATGGGGTTTGATTATCTAATTTCAGAAAGGATCCTGGAAGTGGTTCTATTTCATAAATTACAGATTGTTATAGAAAGAAGGGAACAAGCTAATCTACTATAACATTCTAGCTTATTAGAGTATTTAGACATAACAAAGCTTATAAAGCTAATGAATGGAAGATATCAAATTAAAATTTTTATTTTACTAAGACATAGCATGTAAATATAAAAGCGATCAGTAACAATATTAACCAGATACTCTAATATGGAATCTAATATAAATAATAAAGAACTAAAAATGCTTAAATTATGAGTTGAGACTATAATTTTCTTACTGAAACTGATACTTATATAGCTGCCAGCATGAGGCCAGAAACTCAGACCTCTAAGCAGGGGTATGATATGCTACAGACAATCACATCTGAGAGGAATACAAGAAACATCAAAAGCCTTTGTGTCCATCAGTGTCTAGAGTTTTTCCACACATAGAAAACAAATTACTTTATGCCTTCATTTTTAGAGGTCAACACTGTTAGCCTATTTTACAGCTGAGATCTCAGGGAACTGAATAGCAAGAAAGTGATAGGTCACAGTGAAGGATTCAACATTTTAAATTTTTTCTACCTGTCAAAAAGTTAAATCCAACTAATACCCAACAGAGTATTTGCTTTAATAACAACTGAAAAATGCTTTCTTATAAAAACATCTTAAAATTCACTAGTCAAAGGAAATTTTGAACAGAAGAACAGGAAAGAGAATACAGGGGGAAAAACAGTCTATGTGACTTCTCTTGAAGGTGTAAAAAGGGTCAATTATGATCTTTTCTTAGTACTCAACTCGAGAATTAATTTTGCAGTTGTTCATCTTTTATTATCAGGAAAATCTGAACTTTGAAAAATTATTATACTATAATACAATAATTATTTAGATTAAATGTGGCCTCCACTTCTTGGGATTAAAATTAGCAAAATCATCTAAACTCCTCAGATGAAAAAAAGAGTATTGCCAAAATAATCAGCAAGAAATTTGGTGTTGCTTTTGCTTGTTTTTAATTGGGCAAATGTTTATTTAGAAAAAATAAAATATGGAAACTTTTAAGAAAAAATTAAATTGACTATAATCTCATCAAGAAATAATAAATACAATTATATTAATAATGTACTGTTGTTCTAAACTGTTTTTTATATGTTGACAGTATAACAAACTTTTGGAGTACAGAGTTAGATTTTTCAGCCTCCATTTCACAAAAGAGAAACTGAGTCACAGAAAAATTAAAATGACTTGCTCTAAATTGCTTAGTTGCTCAGTCATGTCCAACTCTTTACAATCCCATAGATTGTAGCCCACCAGGCTCCTCTGTCCATGGGGATTCTCCAGGCAAAAATAGTTGAGTGGATTGACATGCCCTCCTTCAGGGGATCTTCCAAACCCAGGGATTGAACCCAGGTCTCCATCATTGCAGGCAGATTCTTTACCATCTGAACCACCAGGGAAGCCCTGCTCCAAATTACTGAGCTACTAATTGGTGGTCAGACTTCAAGTCCACTTATTTTGGTTTTAGGTTAGTGATTGTTACCCACTATTCTCTACTACTGGAAACTGGTTTCTACACCACACAGATCATAAACACTAAGGAAACAAATGGGTTCATGGAATGTAGATTCAGAAGTTAAATATTGTACAAGCCATGCAAGGGGAAAATTTCAGGCAGAGTTATAACTTGAAAATAATTTTTTGTATTTTAACATTTTCATTTTGTAACATTGTCTACCAAATCAATCAGCTATCAGAAGAAAAAAAAAATTCAAAGGGAATTTCATTATGACTATGACAAAAAGTATGTTCTGAAATGAGTTCAGGAGAAAATATAATGATACCATTATGGTTAGACCTGATATTGAATTGTCTTACTTCCATCTATTCAATACAATACTTCTGCACTCAAAGGAATCTGAAAATATTGATTAAAACCCGAGTTGAACAAAATAGAATTTTTACGTAATTTATGATACACACTGTCATACCCTAAAACAAAATCAGTGAAGATCTAGCTGCAAAATTAACAAGTTCACTTTTGAAGCTGACATGTGGAAATTATCAGAACAAGAGGTAGCTTAATTTTGTTCTACTTCTTCACTACTGCCATTGGAGTAGAGCTACCAGTGAAACCTTTTGTTGTTGTTTCTTACTTCAGATTTGTCAATTCCATCCTTACCACAAAGTGATTCAAGTAAGAGACAGATGTGAACAAATTTCAAAGTGAAAAATGCACTCTGGGGGTGTGGTGTCCCTGGTGGTCCAGTAGTTAAGAATCCACCTTACAATGTAGGGGGCTCCGGTTTGATCCCTGGTTGGAGAGCTAAGATCCCACAAGTTGTGGCGCAATTAAGTCCACGCAACACATCTAGGGAATCCCTGCGTCACAGCAAAAGATCCCACATGTTGCAGCCAAATAAATAAATATTTTTTAAAATGCTCTTTGAACACCTCTTGATTTCGAAATTTCAAGGCAGTGTTTTAGTGTTTAATAGAAACTACAAAATAGCTGTTTTATGAGTAATACATATAAGGTAATTCTGTCAAGCCATAATTAAAGACAACTATCTCTAAAATTACTACAGAACAGTATGTCCAGTCCACCTTCTGCATTTTCATTTAGAGGTGATTACTTAATCCTCTTCTGAATTACATGTAAGATTGCGTGTTTGCATTATTTGAGGACAAAAAACTGGAGATTCATAGTCCTGTTTTTATGATATTTAATAAGGGATAGTCCCTGAGATCATCTAGCTGTGGCAGAGGCATGCTTGCTGCTTAATGTTACTCAGTTGTTTGTTCCTGTTATTTCTGTTTATTCCATGTGATACACAGATCACATGTCACAGTCACCGCCTGTGACTGAATTGTAACCAGAGGTTTACAAGTTATCATAATAAGCTCACATTCAAGGCCTCCCCTGTAAAAAGTCACCCGCATTTAATTTTCTCTGCTTTCTTTCCATTCCAGCTGACTGGAATGATGCCATCGTGTCAGTGAACTCTGAAGTTAGATTCTACAGTCCACAAAAGCCCATTCTTAAATATTTGATGACGTATTTGAGCCAGTTGACAAATTTTGGGCAGTTTGAGGTTTATTATGGTGAGAATATTTACACCAAATAAATCAGCAGATATTACACATTAGAGTTCTTTTTTCTTTTCTTCATTTTGAGAGGCTGTTTACTAGCATATGACTGCCGTTAGAATGGTTTTGTAACTCACCGATGAAAGACGACAGAGCCAAAGTCTAAAAGGAGGAACTTAGTCTCTGGTTCACTACTGGGAAAAAGCCACCTGACCAAGAACAGCTGTATCAGACCATTATGACAGTGAGGAACAGGGGGCCCAGCTGTGGAGGGCCCAGTGAGGAGCAGCTGTGCCCGATTTCACAGTAGAGTTAATAGCTTCCCCTTTCGCTTACAGAGGTGTTTTAATTTAAATAATAGTCACTAAAATAATAGCCACTGAAAATTTGAGGCTTATTTGTCACAGTCTTCATTATTAATATCTAATGTACTAGTTTCATTCCTTCATTGTACAATAAAGACTGATATTTGACTTTCATAGAAATCTTAAGAAGAAAAGCAGTTATCTGATATCCATGCACACTTTCACATATGTGTAAAATGAGGCAGAAAGAGTAAACTTTCCAAATTTAATAGAGGCGGATGATTAAGAATTCCCTTGACCTGATGGAATTCAGGGCTACTGACCATAGCAATCTCTAAATTCCCAAAAGGCTTTTGAACATAACGTGTGACTTAGATACCATGATCTGTTTTTATTTAGGAAACTATTTCAGTTTGTACTTTCTCAGCACATAGCATTTGGAGAGAGAATAAGATGGTCCAGATGCATCCTGGGTGACAATGTAAATATATTTAATAGAATTTTATGTCTCCTGGGGGCATTTGGTTTCTCAGTCAGAACTATAGTTGCTACTTAAAAATGTTAACAAATTAAAACCATTTGACTTGAGGTGAAATCCAACATCATTGTGGTTTTTTTTTTTTTTTTTTGGCCTTTGGCAGGTATACTATAGAGAGCGCTATGCCTAGAATAAACAGTGCTGTACCTAAAATCAATCCACATTATAGTTAGATTGACTTTGGCCATGAAAACTCATGCCTAAATATAAACATAAAACCTATACCAGTGTCCTTTCATAAAAAACCTCTGGATGGGAGAGGCTGGTTGAACACTGGTTAAACAACCAAGTTGTATTGTTCCTCTCAGTTTCTGAATTATTTCCATTGATTGGTTATGCCCAAACTTCTATGCCTTAATGTCATCATCTTATAGTCATTCAGTCAAAATTCTCAATCTGTTACCATTCTACATTTTTATTCTGTGTGCGTGTGTGCTTTTTTGGTATATATTTCAGAATAGTAATTGCTTTTCAGAATTGTGTTGGTTTCTGCACACGTCAACCTGAATCAGCCATAGGTATACATAAGTCCCCTCCCTCTTGAACCTCCCTCCCACCACCCTCTCCATCCCACTCCTCTAGGTTGTTATAGAGCCCTGGTTTGAGTTCCCTGAGTCATACAGCAAATTCCCATTGGCTGTCTATTTTACACATAAATTTTAATTAATGTTTAAGTCAAACATATGCTTCTCATGTTATATAATTTGGTCCTCATAGGAAACATATAAAACAGATTTGGTAGTATCACCATTAAAGAAACTGAGGTTCAGCAAAGGTAAGTATAATATCTACAACCTTCTTCAGACTATTGGTTAATACCATTATTGAAATGTATTGGTAAATTATAATTTCAATTCAGAAAACACCAGAAAGTTTCAAAACTTCTCTGAAGACAGAGAAGCCAAACTCTTATTTTAATGAGATCACCAAAATTTAGGAACCAGACAAGAATAACACAAGAAATAAATCTCACTGATGAATAGAAATACAAAAACTCTAAATAATATATTTGCAATCCAAATCTAACAATGTCAGATTCTTGGTGTTGTTCAGTCACTAAATCACGTCCAACTTTTTTGTGACCCCATGGACTATAGCCTGCCAGGCTCCTCTGTCCATGGGATTTCCCAGGCAAGAATACTGGAATGAACTGCCATTTCCTTCTCCAGGGAATCTTCCCAACACAGGGGCAAAACTGTATCTCCTGCATTGCAGGTGGATTTCTACCATTGAGCCAATGAGAGAGTCAATTCCTAGGCAGGTTGATAAGTCTTCGAGGAGGAGAAAAGGGTCTGGGGCTCTCAAGGAGGAGGAAAGGACAAATGTCTTTTTTTTCTCTCTCTCTACATTCCTTAGTCTTAATCACATAAAACCTTTTTTACTTTAAGCCTGGAACTGATAATTACACAACAAACAACTCAGTTTAAACCCTGTACTAAACTCTGCTACACAAAAGCTCTCAAGTGATCAAGTCTGGTGTCTGGTCCCAAAGCTAAATCTTCTTTGGAGATCACGAATCTGACATCGTTCACATAAGCTATCATCTTGGGGGTCTCTTCTGGGATCTTCAGGACAAGGTAAGAACACTCAGAGTTCTAGCACTCTCTGCTTTCTCAGTATACATGTTTTCTACTTTACTAACTCTCCAGTGTGCTTGTGTAAAAGAATGACATGCCCTGCACAAAGCAAGTGATGAGCCCTGTTCTGTGGCTTCTTGGTCTTTAACAATAAGCTATCACCACCAAGGGCTTCCCAACAATTTCAGGAACATACGAATTGCTCCATTTCAGAGTATTTCATGACATAATCTGTTTGAGCACATTAGTGAAAGATAAAAAAATGTATGATCATATCAGTAACTTAAAAAAGATTTGATTAAATAATTTTTTTTTGCTTAAGAAATATTTGTGTGTTTTTTTTTTAATCTTTCCACAGGTTACTATCATTTAAATTAAGACACTCCTATGAGTCAAAGGAGGTGCTATTAATTAGACTGAGAAAGTGGGTACAATACTGCCCAAAGCAAATCATCAGTTCAGTTCAGTCTCTCAGTCATGTCCAACTCTTTGCAACCCCATGAATAGCAGCACACCAGGCCTCCCTGTCCATCACCAACTCCCGGAGTTCACTCAGACTCACTTCCATCGAGTCAGTGATGCCATCCAGCCATCTCATCCTCTGTTGTCCCCTTCTCCTCCTGCCCCCAGTCTCTCCCAGCATCAGAGTCTTTTCCAGTGAGTCAACTCTTCACATGAGGTGGTCAAAGTACTGGAGTTTCAGCTTTAGTATCATTCCTTCCAAAGAAATTCCAGGGCTGATCTCCTTCAGAATGGACGGGTTGGATCTCCTTGCAGTCCAAGGGACTCTCAAGAGTCTTCTCCAACACCACACTTCAAAAGCATCAATTCTTCGGCACTCAGCCTTCTTCACAGTCCAACTTTCACATCCATACATGACCACAGGAAAAACCATAGTCTTGACTAGACGGGTCTTAGACAGCAAAGTAATATCTCTGCTTTTGAATAAGCAAACCATGGCACCCTGTTTCTCACTGGCATAACAATCTAATAAGGTCAACAAAATTAAGACAGAAATATTATGAACTATATAAAAAAAGAAAAACTAGCAAATAACAAATAATTCTTAGTAAACCAGAATAGTGTAGGATTTACCTAGTGTTATGAAAGATGTTGACCCAAAACCATTAGAGAATGAAATACTAATTCACACCCCTAAAATTATAAAGGTCAGATAACAATAATCAAAGAGTATGTAAGGATATCAGCAGTTTACCAATATCTAATAAACATTAGCATCCAGCAATCAGTTCTAAATATGTGTTAGAGAATCCATCATATGGACTCAAGGATCTAAAGGATATATGCATGATTTCTAATAAAAAAAAATACTAGGGGGGGAATAAATCCAAAGGTGGTGAGTAGGTATATTATGATATATTCTTATAATGTATTATACTATTCAATAAATACACTTCATGGGAAATAGATGGGGAAACACTGGAAACAGTGTCAGACTTTGTTTTTCTGGGCTCCAAAATCACTGCAGATGGTGACTGCAGCCATGAAATTAAAAGACACTTACTCCTCGGAAGAAAAGTTATGACCAACCTAGTTCACATATTCAAAAGCAGAGATATTACTTTGCCGACTAAGGTCCGTCTAGTCAAGGCTATGTTTTTTTCAGTGGTCGTGTATGGACGTGAGAGTTAGACTGTGAAGAAAGCTGAGCACCGAAGAATTGATGCTTTTGAAGTGTGGTGTTGGAGAAGACTCTTGAGAGTCCCTTGGACTGCAAGGAGATCCAACACGTCCATTCTGAAGGAGATCAGCCCTGGGATTTCTTTGGAAGGAATGATGCTAAAACTGAAACTCCAATATTTTGGCCACATCATGGGAAGAGTTGATTCATTGGAAAAGACTCTGATGCTGGGAGGGATTGGGGGCAGGAGGAGAAGGGGACGGCAGAGGATGAGATGGTTGGATGGCATCACTGACTCGATGGACGTGAGTCTGAGTGGACTCCGGGAGTTGGTGATGGAGAGGGAGGTCTGGTGTGCTGCGATTCATGGGGTCGCAAAGAGTTGGACATGACTGAGCGACTGAACTGAACTGATTCAATAAATTATCTTGATTATGATTCTCCTCAAGGATAAATCTCCAATACATACATTTGAATGAAAAGATTGTTTTGTTCCTCTAAAATTCAAGCAACCGAAATATATTCAGTGTGATGAATAAAATGTTATGTAAAATATTTTTAAAATGTGGACATGAAACATGTAGTCAAAACTTTAAAAACTGGACCAAAAGATATGAATCAACTTTAAAGTATAATTACTTAGTAGATATATGCTTATCATAAGATAGTTTGGGATATCAGGGTGATTATCACAATAAAATTAGGTACCAAGTTTCTGAAAAAACAATATAGTAACTACTGTTAAAGAGGGAGGTTGAGAAGGGAGCACTGGACGATCTAACTTTACCTATGATGTTTTATAGTATATAAAAAAGTTCCGAAGTGAAAATTACAAAATGTCAGTGTTTATTAATTCTTGATAGAGAATTTTTACATAAAATAACAAAATAAAATTTTGTGCTATGAAGGACCATAAGCATCAGCTAAGTCTCTTGTTTTACAGATATGAAAAAGAAAAGACTACAGATGGTAAGATCAGAGGCATACATAATAGCACAACTAGAAAAAGGAATTTAAGTTTCTTGACTCCAGTGTTCTTCCCATGAATTACACAGAATTCAATCAGAAAGATTGTGTGTGGCCTTTAAATTTGATTTCAACAAAGATATTTTTACCTCAACTTATATTTTATTTTTCCTTCTGATAAAATTTCCTTCACCCTATCTTTTTAATTCTTCCCTATAATAAGTTTTTTGTGTGTCTGGCTAGCCACTGTGAGAGTTTCTGGTTGTCAGAAACATATCATAGTTATCTTTTTATTTCCATTCATCTTAGTGTCTTACGCACACACAAAAAAAACCTTCAATATATGATCAAAGAGTTGAATGCATTGGCTTATTCTTTCAAAAAGTTGAGCAAATATATTTTAAATATCTGCTTTCTGTCATACACTGTGCCATGCACTGGGCTCATTGTCATATATTATGTAGATGAAGATTTTAACATTAAACTGAACACAAGCTCTGAAGAGTTAAGCGTTCTTCAGGTGACATTCATCTTCATGTTTCTGTGACTTTCTCTAACCCATTTTGATAGGGATAATTTTAAACACTTAAGAACAGTAGGTAGTGCTGGGCTTTTTAGATACAGTGATGAGCTAAAGCTCAAAGAGATGCCAAGTATTGGCATGATTATCCCTCAAATAATCAATTTGTTTTTGCTGATTTTACAGCATGAAAGAGTTCAGGACAGCAGAGAAAAACTAATCAATACCAAAAAGAAATCTTTCATGTGTTTTTTTATCAGCTCTTTAAAAATAGTTATTAAATATATAAAAATAAGATACCAACAGCACTTAAACACCTACATTAAAAAAAAAAGCTTTTCCCTGAGACTTTGTTTCTGGGTAAGAAGCTGAGTTCTGAACAATTGAAGCTTTGGAACTGTGGTGTTGGAGAATACTCTTGAGAGTCCCTTGGACTGCAATGAGGACTAACCAGTGCATCCTAAAGGGTATCAGTCCTGTGTTCACTGGGAGGACTGATGTTGAAGCTGAAATTCCAATACTTTGGCCACCTGATGCGAAGAACTGACTCATTTGAAAAGACCCTGATGCTGGGAAAGATTGAAGGTGGGAGGAGAAGAGGACAACAGAGGATGAGATGGCTGGATGGCATCACTGACTCAATGGACATGAGTTTGAGTAAGCTCTGGTAGTTGGTGATGGACAGGGAAGCCTGGTGTGCTGCAGTCCATGGGGTCATAAAGAGCCAGACACGACTGAGTGACTGAACCGAATTGAACTAAAGAAGGAGTAAGGACAATTCATCCTGTCTTTTCCACTAAACGCACTTATGAAAAATGTACAGAATGCATGGAACAGCTATTTAAGAAATGGAGAAGTAAATAATAGTATAGTGGGAGGAGTATAATAATCCAAAGTACTATCAAAATACTGATTAGTGTATCTTTTTCTTTAATATCATGATCTCAACCAAAGACAACCCCCCCACCCCCACCAAAAAGAAAAACAATGAGCTCCAGAAGTTCGTTATTTTTGGCTCAGAGATAAAGTACCTCCTAATTGTTAAAAAAAAAAAAAAAAGAGTCAAATATCTCCATTTTTCTTTTCTTTTTTCTCCAGTCTCATACCCCAGCTCTAAAGCAATCTGGCAATGATGGCACCAAATGTGGCAGAAAATAGGAGCCTGTGGAGGCTAAAATTCTGAACAAACATGATCTTCTTGTATGATAAGAAAAACTGTCTTCCAAAGAGAATGGGACAAAATGTCATTGCCTTTTTCCTCTATGTAGCCTTTTCTTTTCTTTCTTTTTTTTTTTTAATGCTTCCAGATGACAGAGAAAACCATGGGAAATATGTAGCAGATCAGGGTGAATAAAATTCCAGCTTTCTGGCTGGAGTATAGAAAAGAAGTGGTTCAAAGAATCATAAAGTATGAGGAGAAAAAACGAGAAGGAATTCATAAAAATGACTCCATAACATTGTTTATAAACTGTCAGCTTTACTCACAAGCTGAACACGCATAGGTCTGATCTTAAAAGCACTCCATAGTCTTTGGCAACTGAACAATGGGAGAAATCACCACCCAGGTCCCAGAGTAGCCACTGAGTGGTCCACTCCTGGAACAGATATATTTAACATTGCAAAACCTTTCAAAGTAGAACTGAGATTGAAATCACACCACACAAATGACTAGTCAAAACTTTTGGCCTGAATCTAAACAAGTCAAGTGCCTGAGCTAAAAAAGGAAAATAAAGTAAACATTCTCCATAGGATTTAAATAAGCCCTACATTTTCAGAAAAAAATGTTCAAACTTTTCAGGCAACAATTTAAAGTTACTTGGTAAACAAAGAGATAACAGGGAGCGATACTTACAGGACACAGATATTAAAATTATCTGAAGACTCTAAAGCAGGTATTACATATGTATTTTAGTATTTTAGAGTAAATAATCTTGAAACAAAAATATAGAAATCTCAAAGAATGAGAAAATATAAAGAATCAAATATAATTTTTAATACTAAAAAAATGAAAATATTTTAATAGTCAAATTCAATAGCAAAAATTGAGATGGTAGAGGAAAGTTTGTGAACCTAAAGACAGGTCAATAAAAATTATTTGAGCAGAACAACTGAAAGCAAAGCAATAAAAATATGATCTTGGGGAACAATAACAAAAAGCCTATTATTCATGTCACTGCAGTCTAAGATAGAAAAAAAAAAACCCTGAAATTCACATAAAAAATTTGAGGAACTAACAAAAACAAACCACAATATGGTAAAGGTATGAATCTACTGATTTAAGTTGATGAGTCCCAAACTGGATAAACTCAAAGTAATGCATACTCAAACACATAATGAAACTGCTGAATACTAAAGACAAAGAAAAATAATCATGATGATATTTTTAAATGACATTACCTAGAGGGGAACAATGACTGAAACAGCTTTGGATTTCTCATAAGAAAGTGTACAGCCAAAAGGAAAAGGAACAGTATATCTGAAGTGCTACAAGAAAAGAACTATCAACCAATAATTCCATATCCAGCTAAAATATTGCATGGGCTCTAGATGCATGGGCTTCAGTAGTTGCCAGCACAGCCAAAATAAAAATATATAAATTATTCTTAATAAATCAACTAATTCTTCAAAAGTCACAAATTCCAAAACTCACTCATGAAATAGAAAACAAATATATTTTAAATATAAAAGATATTTAAATGTATAATCAAAAATCTCCTGAAAAAGAAATTTCCAGGTAAGATGATCTTCTTGGTAAATTCTGTCAAATATTTAAAGAATTAACTTTAAATATTTGACAGAATTTACCAAGAAGATGATAAATACTGTAAAGTAATTAATCTCCAATTAAAATAAATAAATTTATATTTTTTAAAAAAAGAATTAACCTCAGTTCAACACAACCTCTTTCATAAAAGAGAGAACACCATATGAGATCTGTACTAGTCTGATCCTAAAACTATACAAAGACAATTTAAAAAATCCTACAACACATTATCTCATGATACAGAGAAAGACTTCAAAACAAGCTTCTTCAAAAGTTATCAGCAAATAAATGAACTTCCTTACATGGAAAAGAAAAGGCTCCCATTAGAAACAAACAAGCAAAACATATGGATGGAAAAGCTCACCAGTAAAGGCAAATATAAAGTAAATGTAGGAAATCATCTGCACGCAAACATGACATCAAAACAAGCAATTGGTGAGTAAGGAGAGCACAAATGTAAGCTATCAGAAAGCATTTGAAATTAAAAGACCAGCAACTAACAATACTGATATACATAGACTGCTAAATCATACATCAAGTCAAAAACCTACAATACATACAAATAAGGACTCCAAACAACACTAAAATTATTCATCAAATTACAAGAAGAGAACAAAAGAGAAAGAAAAGAAAAAAAGGACCTACAAAAGTAAATCCAGGACAATTAAGAAAATGACAACAGGAACAAGTGTCTTGCTAATTACCTTAAAAATGTAGATTAAATGCTCCAGCCAAAAGAGATACTAACTGAATGGGTATAAAATCAAGACCCATATATATGCTGTTTACAAGAGACCCACTTCAGCTCTAGGAACTCATACAGAATGAAAATGAGGGAATAGAAAAAGGCATTCCATGCAAATAGAAAACAAAAGACAACTAGAGGAGCAATACTCATATCACACAAAATAAACTTTAAAATAAAGGCTGTTACAGGAGACAGGAACACTATGTAATGATCAAGGAATCAATCCAAGAAGAAGATATAACAACTCTAAAGATATTTTCATCCAACTTAGGAGCACAAAAATATAAAAGGCAAATGGTAACAGCCACAAAAGGGGAAATCAACAGTAACAATAATAGTGGAGGATTTTAACACCTACTTATAATAATGAACAAAGCATCCAGATAGAAGACCAATAAGGAAACACAGCCGCTAAATGACACATTAGACCAGACGGATTTGATATTTACATACTATCCCATACAAAATCAGCAAAACACATATTCTTCAAGTATACATAGAACATTCTCCAAAACTGATGCATGCTGGGCCACACCTCAGTAAATTTAACAAAATTTAAATCATAACATGCATCTTTTCCTACCACAATGCTATGAAGTTAGAACTCAACTACAAGGGAAAAAAACATGGTAAAAAAACACAAACAGGTGTAGACTATACAATATGCAATTAAATAACCATGGGTCACTGGAGAAATCAAAGAGGAGATTAAAAAATTTACCTAGAGACAAAGTGAAAGCACAATGACCCAGAACCTATGGGACACAGCAAAAGTATTAATTGTTCAAAGGGGGAAGTTTCAACACAATCTTTTAGGAAGCAAGAAAAAGCTCAAATAAACAACCTAACCTTATACTTAAAGGAAATGGAGAAAGAAGTAACAAAATCCAAAGTTAGTAGAAGAAAACAAACCATACAGATCAGAGCAGAAATAAACTAGAAATGAAGAAAACAATGGAAAAGATCAATGTAACTAAAAGCTGGTTCTTTGAAAAATAAACAAAATTGATAAACTTTTAGCCAGACTAGTCACGAAAGACGGGAGAGGGCTCAAATCAATAATACTAGAAATGTAAAAGGAGATATTGCAACAGACACCACAGAAATACAAAGGATCATAAGATACTACTACAAGTCACTATGTGCCAATAAAACAGGCAGCCTGGAAGAAATAAACAAATTATTAGAAAGATGTAATTAATCTCCCAAGACTGTACCAGGAATTAAGAGAAAGTATGAACAGACCATTCACAAGTATTGAAATTGAAACTGTGATTTAAAAACTTCTAACAAAAAAAAGTTCAAGCAGATGTGAATTCTATCAAATATTGAGAGAAGAGTTAACACTTACCTTTCTGAAACTAATCCAAAAATTGCAGAGAAGGAATACTCCCAAACTCACTCTATGAGACCACAATTACCTCAATTCCAAAACCAGAAAAAGATACTACAAAAATTACAGGCCAATATCACTGATGAAAACAGACACAAAAAAATCCTCAACAAAGTATCAACTGAATCCAACAGTATATTAAAAGGATTATATACCATGATTACAGAGAAAGCAATGGCACCCCACTCCAGTACTCTTGCCTGGAAAATCCCATGGATAGAGGAGCCTGGTAGGCTGCAGTCCATGGGGTCACTAAGAGTCAGACATGACTGAGCGACTTCACTTACTTTTCACTTTCATGCATTGGAAAAGGAAATGGCAACCCACTCCAGTGTTCTTGCCTGGAGAATCCCAGGGACAGGGGAGCCTGGTGGGCTGCAATCTATGGGGTCGCACAGAGTCGGATACGACTGAAGTGACTTAGTAGCAGCAGCAGCATACCATGATTAAGTAGGATTTACCTCCAGGGATGCAAGGCTACAAATAGCTGCAAATCAGTGTGATATACCACATCAACAAATTGAAGAATAAAAACTATATGATCATCTCAATAGATGCAAAAAAGCTTTAAATAAAATCCAACACTGTACACAGAAAGTGAGCAGAGAGGGAACATACCTAACATAATAAACATACCTAACATAAGACAGACCGGGTATGACAAACCTTGGACTTCCCTCATAGCTCAGTTTTGTACAGAGCTACATTTCTCAGTTGGTACAGTTCTCAACTGGTACAGAATCTGCCTGCAATGCAGGAGATGTGGGTTTGATCTCTGGGTCAGGAAGATCCGCTGGAGAAAGACATGGCAACCCCTTCCAGTATTCTTGGCTGGAGAATCCCACAGACAAAGGGGTCTGGTAGGCTACAGTTAATGGGGTCACAAGAGTTGGACACGACTTAGCATCTAAACCACGACCACCATGACAAACCTATAAGTAGCATCATACTCAGTGGTGAAAAGCTGAAAACATTTTCTGTAAGATCAGAAACAAGACAAGGATGTCCACTCTTGCTACTCTTATTCAACATAGTTTCAGAAGTCCTAGCAATGGCAATCAGAAAAGAAATAAAAGGAATCCAGCTTGGAAATGAAAAGATAAAACTGTCAGTCTTTGCAGATGACATGATTCTATACACAGAAAATTCTAAAGCTTTTACCAGAAAACTACTAGAACTCATCAACGAATTCAGTAAAGTTGCAGGATACAAAATTAATACACAGAAATGTTGTTTCTTATTCTTTTCTTTAATTGAAGGATGTTTGCTTTACAGAATTGTGTTGGTTTCTGCCAAACATCAAGATAAATCCACCACAAGTAGAGGGAGGGGACATATGTTGTGTTTCTATACACCAAAAACAAAAGATCAAAAAGAGGAATTAAAGACACAATCCCATTTACCATCACATGAAAAACAGTACAATACCTAAGAATAAACCTACCTTGGGAGACAGAAGACCCACACTCCAAAAACTGTAAGATACTGATGAAAGAAACTGGAGATGACAGATAAAACATATACCATGTTCTTAGATTGGAAGAATCAATATTGTCAAAATAACTAAACTACCCAGGCAACTATAAATTCAGTGCAATCCCTGCCAAATTATCAACAGCATTTTTCACAGAACTAGAACAGAAAATCTTAAAATTTGTATGGAGATGCAAAGACTCTGAATAGCCAAAGCAATCTTAAGAAGTATGGAGCTGAAAGAAGCAAGTTCTCTGGCTTCAGACTATAGTACAAAGCTGCAGTGTACTATACAATGGAGAGAAGACAGTCTCTATCAATAAATGATGGTGGGAAAACTGGACAACTACATGTAAAAAATGAACTTAAAACATTCTTTAACACCATAAACAAAAATAAACTCAAGAAGGATTAAGGACCTAAATATAAGACCAGATACTATAAAGCTCTTGGAAGAAAAACATAGGCAGAACACTCTTTGATATAAATTGCAGCAATGCTTTTTTTTAACCCACCTCCTAGAGTTATGGAAATTAAAAATTAAAAACAGGGGACCTAATTAAACTCAAAAGCTTTCACACAGCAAAGAAAACCATAAGCCAAACAAAAAGACAACCCACAGGATGTGAGAAAATATTTAAAAATGATGTAATTGATAAATGATTAGTCTCTGAAATTTATGAGCAGCTCATGTGGCTGTTGTTTAAAAAAACAAAAAACAAATGAAAAACATAGGCAGTAGTAGAAACCAACACAATACTGTAACGCAATTACCTTCAATCAAAAACTTTTTGAAAATTTAAAAATAAGGAGAAGACCTAAATAGACATTTCTACAAAGAAGACATCCAGATGCCCAAGATGCACAGGAAAAGATGCTCAGCATCTCTAATTATTAGAGAAATACAAATCAAAACTTCAATAAGGTATCAGCTCACACCTGTCAGAATGGCCATCACCAAAAAGTCTACAAAAAATAAATGCTAGAGAGGGGTTTCAATAAACGAGAACCCTCCTACACAGCTGGTATGAATGTATATTGGTGTTCTCACTATGGAAAACAGTATGAAGTTTCCTCAAATAACTAAAAATAGAGCTACCATATGATCCAGTACTGCCACACACCTGGACGTATATTTAAGAGAGATGAAAACTCTAATTTGAAAAGATATATGCACCCCAATATAAATAGTACCACTATGGAGAATAGCCAAGACATGGAAGCCACCTAAGTGTCCATATGAAAGAAGATGTGGTGTTACACACAATGGAATACTATTCAGCCATAAAACAGAATGAAGTAATCTCATTTGCAGCAACATGGATGGACCTAAAGGTTATTATTCTAGGTGAAGTAATTCAGACAAAGGCAGATTATTACATGGCATCACTTATATGTGACATCTAAAAAATAACTTCTACAAATGTACTTATGAAACGTAAGTAGACTCAAAGACATAGAAAACAAAAATGGCTATGAAAGGGGAAGGGGAGGGATACATTAGAAATTTTAGATTAACATATATTATAAATAAAATAGATAAACTGCAAGGACCTACTATATAGCACAGAGAACTATATTCTGTATCTTATGATAATCTATAATGGAAAAGAAACTGAAACAATCAGATTGCTGAAGACCTGAAACACTAAATCAACTACAGTTCAATTTATAAAAAAAAAAAAAAGAGAAGAAAGATGATATTTTCAAAGGCCTGTTTGCTTAATACCTTTTTACATATATGATAAAGTTTACACTTTGACAGTAGCTCAAGAGTATAAAAACTGTAATATCTCCCATGACCCACAGTTTGCTAGTAACAGAAGAGAATCCAATTCTGTACTATCACTGCAACTTCAATTACTTTTCCCTCAAATCATCAAAATAAATCTTACATAGTGGTAGAGAAAGCGACCAGGTGATGTGAATTCAAATCCTTTTCATTGCCGAAATTCACCATTTCTTACTGATTCCTGAAATGTCATTGGCAAGAAATTTATTCTCTTAACCTAAATCTTTGACTCTCTTTGATATGAGTGCCTGCAATGTAAACATTTTAAGCCGTCATAAGGAATTTACATCTTAGTCACAAGGAAAGATCTGGGACCAGTGCCAATGAGAAAATATATTTGATATATTATTTATGTATTACTTAATGTGACATGCATTTGCATTAGCCTAATCAATGCATTTGCTCCTAGAAAAAATTTACATGAAAATCTATGTTATAAAGAAAAGACTTCTGATAAGTGTGGGAAATGAGCAAATGGAGTTGGTTTTATGTTTCAGTAATTTAATGTCATCAAATTCTGAAAAACTGAAGTATATATCTCTGCAACAGGGTTATAGTTGCCAGGGCATTAGTTACTCTTATAAATAGAAAATTTGAATAGATGGTATTGATCACTTTTGAACA
Organism: Neotragus moschatus; assembly: GCA_006410615.1. Taxonomy (NCBI): domain Eukaryota; kingdom Metazoa; phylum Chordata; class Mammalia; order Artiodactyla; family Bovidae; genus Neotragus; species Neotragus moschatus. The sequence continues at coordinate 3,088,694 of SJYA01001807.1, forward strand.
ATCGAAAGGAGAAAGCTATAATATGAGTGAAATGATGATGGATGTTGCAAACTTCCCAATTTAGCTTTTCCTCTCTATAATCAAGGCTGCTGTTACAGCTTGGTATTCATTGGGTTACTCAGAGCATTAACCGACATAAAGGTCTCAATAAAATGCTTTCTATAAGAAATGGTAAAAGTATCACTCATTTATAGCAGATATAAATATGTCAAAATGCATGCTGTAATGACTAAAAAAATCACTTAAAATCACAAAGGTAAGGAAAGAATGGGGAGAGGTAGAATATTTAAACATCCTCAAAATAAAACAGACCAAAAAAGTCCAGAACTGGTGGCACAGACATCAAATAGCTGATGACCGACTTAAGTCCTTTTATCAGCAAATGTATTAAATGTAAAATAAATAGGTGAGTTAATAGACAGTGATTATTAAAATAGACTTTCTTTAAAATCCATCTTACTTTGGAGTTCTGCAGAAGCAGACACCATGCCAAGGCATCAACTGCAAGTAGTTTACTGGAGGATCCAGAGAACATGAGCAGGAGAGGAAAATGTGACACAAGGAAGTGGATGCTATTAAGCCAGCTACCAGAGGACATGATTGGTGCTTTAAAAAAAAAGAGAAAGTCTCTCACTGTTTCCACTGTTTCCCCATCTATTTCCCATGAAGTGATCAAACCAGATGCCATGATCTTCATCTTCTGAATGTTGAGCTTTAAGCCAGCGTTTTCACTCTCCTCTTTCACTTTCATCAAGAGGCTCTGTAGTTCTTCTTCACTTTCTGCCATAATGGTGGTGTCATCTGCATATCTGAGGTTACTGATATTTCTCCTGGTAATCTTGATTCCAGCTTGTGCTTCATCTAGCCAGGCATTTCTCATGATGTACTCTGCAGATAAGTTAAATAAGCAAGGTGACCATATACAGCCTTAACGTACTCCTTTCCCGATTTGGAACCAGTATGTTGTTCCATATTCAGTTCTGTTTCCTGAACAAATACAGATTTCTCAAGAGGCAGGTCAGGTGGTTTGGTATTCTCATTTCCTTAAGAATTTTCCCAAGTTTGTTGTGGTCCACACAGTCAAAGGTTTGTGCTATGTGCTCAGTCATGTCCAACTCTTTGTGACCCCATGGACTCCTCTGTCCATGGGATTCTCCAGGCAAGAATATTGGAGTGCGTTGCCATTTCCTTCCCCAGTCAAAGGCTTTGGCATAGTCAATAAAACAGAAATATATGTTTTTCTGGAACTCTCTTGCTTTTTCGATGATCCAGTGGATGTTGGCAATTTGATCTTTGCTTCCTCTGTCTTTTCTAAATCCAGCTTGAACACCTGGAAGTTCCTGGTTCATGTACAGTTGAAACCTGGCTTGGAGAATTTTGAGCATTACTTTGCTAGCATGTGAGATGAGTGCAATTGTGTGGTAGTTTGAGCATTGTTTGGCATTGTCTTTCTTTGGGATTGGAATGAAAACTGACCTTTTCCAGTCCTGTGGCCACTGCTGAGTTTTCCAAATTTGCTGGCATATTGAGTGTAGCACTTTCACAACATCATCTTTTAGGATTTACAGTGAGATCAGTCAAACTGGATATTTGTTTTNGAATTTTGAGCATTACTTTGCTAGCATGTGAGATGAGTGCAATTGTGTGGTAGTTTGAGCATTGTTTGGCATTGTCTTTCTTTGGGATTGGAATGAAAACTGACCTTTTCCAGTCCTGTGGCCACTGCTGAGTTTTCCAAATTTGCTGGCATATTGAGTGTAGCACTTTCACAACATCATCTTTTAGGATTTACAGTGAGATCAGTCAAACTGGATATTTGTTTTTCTCTAGTTGCATCACGGGCTTCCCAGGTGGCACTAGTGGTAAAGAATCTGCCTGTCAATCCAGGAGATGCCAGAGATGCCCTGGGTGAGGAAGACACTCTGGAAAAGGAAAGGGCAACCCACTCCAGTATTTGTGCCTGGAAAATCCCATGGACAGAGGAGCCTGGTGAGCTACATACAGTCCATGGGGCCGCAAAGAGTCGGACATGACTGAGTGACTGAGCACACATGCACACACAGTCACATTAGAGGTACTAGGTAGACGGAAAGTTAAATACACTCAGTGTTGAGGTCCTGTCAAGTTGACATGATTGAAGGGAGAAAGGGGAAACCAAACAGAGCAAAGACAGTGACTGGTCTATTAAAGCAAAGCCAGTTATGGAAGAACATGAGGAAAGGAACAAAACAAAGAGCTAAGTTGGTTGTGTCAATGGATTGAAGCTCACAGTGGAGAAATGACTGGCAAACATGGTAGTCTATGCAATGCTTGAAAATAAGAATGCAGCTACAGCAAACAATAACATCTATGGTCTGATCATAGAAATGGGTAGCTGACATACAATACATATAATATGTAACCGAAATCAGATTGATTATATTCTTTGCAGCCAAAGATGGAGAAGCTCTATACAGTCAACAAAAACAAGACCAGGAGCTGACTGTGGCTCAGATCATGAACTCTTCATTGCCAAATGCAGACTGAAATTGAAGAAAGTAGGGAAACACACTCAACCATTCAGGTATGNGGAGGCCTGGCATGCTGTGATTCATGGGGTCACAAAGAGTCAGACACGATTGAGCGACTGAACTGAACTATACTTCAATAAAAGTAAACTTCAAAAAGTGGATAGCTGATATGGATTAGAAGACAAGATAATTGGAGGTTAATGAAACTCAGGATATGGGAGAGAGAAGTTTTTTGATGGAAGAAGATTAAGCAAAATCTTCAACAAATGTAGAAGGACTCCCCAAAAGGACAAAAGAAGTTTGTAGTAAAGGTTGCTGCTGCTGCTGCTAAGTCACTTCAGTTGTGTCCAGCTCTGTGCGACTCCAGAGACGGCAGCCCACCAGGCTCCCCAGTCCCTGGGATTCTCCAGGCAAGAACACTGGAATGGGTTGCCATGTCCTTTTCCAATGCATCAAAGTGAAAAGTCAAAGTGAAGTCGCTCAGTTGTGTCCGACTCTTAGCGACCCCATGGACTGCAGCCTACCAGGCTCCTCCATCCGTTGATTTTCCAGGCAAGAGTCCTGGGTTGGGGTGCCATTGCCTTCTCCAGTAGTAAAGGTTAGTGCTGGTTATTATCTGATTATATGCATCCCAAGGAAACTGGCATATATGGGATGTAGGAGGAAAAGCTGTGTGAAAGGAATTGTGAAGAGGAAGCAGTTTATGTACTCACCTGCTGTGTCCAATGGCACATGGGGAGAGAAAAAACACAGCCACTATTCAAAAATACTTGAAGGTAAGTAGTGTTTTCAAAGAAAAACAAAATTTTAATTAAAGCAAGAAGGTAAATTGAGCCTTAAAAGAAGAGAATGATGAAGCAATGAGTTTTAATAATGAGCTATGTTAATATGAGCTATGTTTAATAATAAGCCTGACCTATGGAGAAAGAATTTGGAGCACCAAGCTTGAATGTACGATCATACCAGGTTAGAGTTTGCACAAAGCTTACAGAGTTGTGTGTCTAGGTGATAAAGGATGAACATTGAACCTTGGGCTTCCAAAGTCCAGAAAGGACTGTGTTTTTGTAAAGGGAATGATGACATTAGTCCTGATTGCCTCTTGGAGGGAAGTGGATAATTAATTCAATTATATGCTATTAAATACATGTCTGGTCTTTGCCATTTTAATGTGGGTAGTCTTTGCGCAGGAGATACTGGTTGTCTTGCCAAGAGTGATCCAGCACAGAGAAAATGATTTTACAGAGTCTTCTCTTTTAATGTATCTTTGGCTTAACTGTTCTCCTGTAACCAATGTGACCTCAGCTCATTAAATTTAAAAATTAATGTACATCCCAAAGAGGAGTGTTCTAAATAAAATGACCAAAGAGGACATTGAATGCTTTCCAAATTTCAACCTGAAGAAAAACTTAATACTTTTATTTCTAATTCCAGCTTGACCAAAGGAGTAATAGATTTGTTCACCATGTTTGCTCTATTTTTCCTTGGGTTTCTAAGATAACAATTTCTAATGAAGCTCCTTGAGGTTATTTGGCCTCAAAATTAAGTGAAAAATCACTTGACATTTCTGAAGCATCCTAGAAGCTTTCAATTTATGTTCTCCCTACCTTCGCCTTTTTTTCTTTACTTTCATTTTTTATTCCTCTTTGAAGAGGACAATGAGATTTTCTAACTTTGAAACTTTATCCTAAGATTTTACCCTTTTGTTGTTCTGGTCTTTGCTTCAAAGGCTAGATATTTAAATTAAAAATCCTAATCAATTAAAAGCTTTTATTCCAGGAGGAAAAATACTGTTTTTATGAAAAATCACCAAGGGTTTTAAAAACTAAGAGTCAGGAAACTGATGACTAAAAAGACAACTCTGAGGAACTTAGCCTTTCAGTTCATTTTGAATATCAGTTAGGGCACAAGTTGAACATCACAGAGCAGTGTATCTGCAAACTTTTACTGAGAACACTAAGTATACAGATTTTCTTTAGGTTATTTTTATGGTAAAAAGTAATACTTCTCAAAGTTTACAGAAATCTTTCTGTTGTTTCTTTTGTTTTTGATATAAAATACAATTGACTTTTTAATGGGTTCATTTTCTCACTTAAGTCTTGCTTTCTCTTGGAAAGAATGGTTCAGATCAGTTCCCCCTTCATCACTTCCATGATTATAGAAATAATTTTTGCATAAAATTTAGAATAACAGAAAAATTAAAAATAAATAGTACTATATACATCAGCATTTATTTTTAACTTATTTGTCAAATATTTACTTGATGATCATCCTAGAGATGAAAATAGGATCCTATATTTTGATGATTTGTACAAAACAAACATCTCATTCTTCTCCATATCATAACTAATTTATTAACGCGCCGTATAGAATTGTTGTGTGTGTCTCAGTTCATTATACACTATTTTCAGTCTTTCCAAAACCTCTGGTTAGCTACTTATTGTATTTCTATGTCTTTATACCATTTTCTCTTCTTTTCCCTTTACAAAGCTTATTTGTGTCTTAACATGCATTTTTACCCTGCTGTGTTTATCTGTAAGTTTCATGTTTATTTGTATACATGTATATAAGATATGACATTTATTTATGTGTCTGCTTTAAATTTCGTTTTTATTTCTGATATATTTCATTCAGTTTCTTACTTTCCTTGCATGTAATGATGTGTTGTAAGGACTCTCTCATGTTGTTATAAGTAAATTTGGTTAATTTTCTTTTTATTTTTTTTAGCTTCTATATAGTATTCCATCTTAGGTTGCTACTACATTTTATTTATCCTTCCCACTAGAATAGCCACCAGGTTGGTTGCCATCCAATCTTGATGGTAAATATTCTTTAAGCCACTTTGTGCACCTATGTGAGAGCTTCTCTAAAGTAAGAATACCCAGGGTTAGATTTAGGATTCTAGGAAATACACATATTTACTTTCATTAAGTACTGCCAAGTACTCTCTGAAATGACTATACCAATTATTAATATATCCATACCAACTCTGACAGCACATTAACTACATGTTAATATTAGTAATTATTTATAACAGCATTGAAATTGCACATTATTTTCATTTTGGAAAGACATTCACTTTAATATTAAAACATGGGAAATTTTTTATGTGAATGTGGACCTGAGTAAGAAAAATATTTTTCTTGGGTTTTAATTTTCCTTATTCACTATTTACAAACCAGCCTTTCATTCTTTGGTAAACTCAATCTTTAATAGTTAAATTCAAGCTCTTGTAATTTCTAATTTTCAAGTTTATGTGTTGTGCTTCTTTTTTACTTAAATGTCCTTTTAAGCAAGAGTTTCTATTTTGATTATGGTTATTAGCATATGCAAATATATATATGCTGTCTTAAATTCTCCAGTTTCTAGTAATATTTACAGAAATACAGACATGTTGAAATTGTTTGATGATTTCAATCACAATAGAAACCTTTGCTTATAGGTCAAAGAATTCATCTTTGCAACTTATACCAATATATAAGCAAACAGAAAAGATCCTATTATTTCTTCAGAAATTAATAGCAATATAATGTCTGAGATCTCTAGCTTGAAAAACATCATTTATCTTCAAAATGTGTATTCTCTGAACGATGCCTTTTACTCTTTTAGATGCATGCATTTCCAAGAAAAATAAATAAAGGCTTTAAAATGGATGTCTGACAAGGACTTACAAAGAGCTGAGAAAAGAAAACTAAAACCAAAGGAGAGAGGGAAAGATATATGCAGCTGAATGTGGAGTTCCAAAGAATAACAACAAGAGATAAGAAAGATTTCTTAAGTGAACAATGCAAAGAAATAGAGGAAAACAACAGAATGGGAAAGACTAGAGATCTCTTAAAGAAAATTGGAGATACCAAGAGAATATTTCATGTAAAGATGGACACAATAAAGGACAGCAATGGCAAGGTCTTAACAGAAGCAGAAGAGATTAAGAAGAGGTGGCAAGAGTACACAGAAGAACTGTACAGAACAGGTTATAGTGACCTGGATAACTGCAAAGGTGTGATCACTGACCTAGAGCCAGACATCCTGGAATGTGAAGCCAAGTGGGCCTTAGGAAGCATTACTAAAAACAAAGCTAGAGAAGGTGATCAAATTCAGTTCAGTTCAGTTCTGTCACTCAGTCGTGTCTGACTGTTTGTGTCCCCATTGACTGCAGCATGCCAGGCTTCCCTGTCCATCACCAACTCCCAGAGCCTACTCAAACTCATATTCATTGAGTCAGTGATGCCATCCAACCATCTCATCCTCTGTTGTCCCCTTCTCTTCCTGCCTTCAATCTTTGCCAGAATCAGGGTCTTTTCAATTGACTCCATTCTCATCAGGTAGCCAAAGTGTTAGAGTTTAAGATTCAGCATTAGTCCTTCCAATGAATATTCAGGATTGATCTCTTTTATAATGGACTGGTTGGATCTCCTTGCAGTCCAAGGGACTCTCAAGAGTCTTCTCCAGCATCACAGTTCAAAAGCATCAATTCCTCCATAGATGAAATTCAGGCTTAGCTATTTGAAATCCTAAAATGTGATGCTGTTAAAGTACTGTACTCAATATACCAGCTAATTTGGAAAACTCAGCATGGGTCACAGGACTGGAAAAGGTCAGTTTTAATACAAATCCCAAAGAAAGGCAATGTCTAAACTACCATATAAATGTGCTCAATTCACAAAGCAAGGTAATGATCAAAATCCTCAAGCTAGGCCTCAGCAACACATGAACCGAGAACCTCTAGATATACAAGCTGGATTTAGATAAGGCAGAAAAGCCAGAGATCAAATTGCCAACATCCATTGGATCAGAAAACACAAGAGAATTCCAAGAAAACATCTACTTCTGCTTCACTGACTACACCAAAGCCTTTGACTGTGTGGATCACAACAAACTGTAGAAAATTCTTTAAGAGACTGGAATATCAGACCACCTTACTGCCTCCTGAGAAACCTGTATTCAGGTCTAGAAGCAACAGTTACAACTGGATATGGAACAATGGACTGGCTCCAAATTGGGAAAGGAGTATGTCAAGGCTGTATTTTGTCACCCTGTTTATTTAAATTATATGCAGAGTACCTCATGCAAAATGTTGGGCTGGAAGAAGGACAAGCTGGAATCAAGATTGTGGAGAAATATGAACAACCTCAGATATGCAGATGACACCACCCTAATAGCAGAAAGTGAAGAGGAACTCAAGAGCCTCTTGATGAAGGTGAAAGAGGAGAATGAAAACGCTGGCTTAAAATTCAACATTCAGAAACTACGATCATAGCATCCAGTCTCATCACTTCATAGCAGATGGATGAGGAAAAATGGAAACAGTGACAGACTTTATTTACTTGGGCTCCAAAATCACTGTGGACATTGAATGGAGCCACGAAATTAAAAGATGCTTGCTCCTTGGAAAAAAGCTATAACAAATCTAGGCAGCATATTAAAAAGCAGAGGCATCACTTTGTTGACAAATGTCCATATGGTCAAAGCTTTAATTTTTCTAGTAGTTAGGCACAAATGTGAGAGCTGGATTATAGAGAAGGGTGAGCACTGAAGAACTGATGCTTTCAAACTGTGGTGTTGGGAGAAGACTCTTGAGAGTCCCTTGGACAGCAAGGAGATCCAACCAGTTATTCCTAAAGGAAATCAATCCTGAATATTCATTGGAAAGACTGATGCTGAAGCTCCAATACTTTTGCCATCTGATGTGAACAGCCGACTCATTAGAAAAGACTCTGATGCTGGGAAAGATTGAGGGTAGGAGGAGAAGAGGGTAACGGAGGATGAGGCTGTTGGATGGCATCACTGACACAATGAACATGACTTTTAGCAAACTCCAGGAGTTACTGAGTTACAAGAAAGCCTGGCATGCTGCACTCCATGGGGTTGCAAAAGTTGGACACAACTGTGAGACTAACACTTTCACTTTAGAGTGTTAACACAAAGGATTTAGGGTTTTGGTCTTTTAATTTTTTTATGGCAGCATTCTCAGGATACAGCTGATCTATTCACCAGGAGAAGGCTACAACAAGGTATTTGTTGAAAGCAAATTTGAACTCAAACAATTTTCTAAAAGGTTATAAAATGAATAAGTTTTAAATGACTTGTTCTAAAAGAAGGGCTTAAATACATATGAGGCTTCAGTCAGTCAGTCAGTTCAGTTGCTCAGTCGTGTCCAACTCTTTGCAACCCCATGAACCGCACCATGCCAGGCCTCCCTGTCCATCTCCAACTCCCAGAGTCCACCCAAACCCATGTCCATCGAGTTGGTGATGCCATCCAACCATCTCATCTTCTGTCATCCCCTTCTCCTCCTGCCCTCAATCTTTCCCAGCATCAGGGTCTTTTCAAATGAGTCAGCTCTTCGCATCAGGTGGCCAAAGCATTGGAGTTTTCACTTCAACATCAGTCCTTCCAATGAACACCCAGGACTGATCTCCTTTAGAATGGATTAGTTGGCATATTTGAACGTTAAAGAAAATTTAGAAATAACTGATATTGTAATTGAAGTTTGAAACTCAGTGAAGAACTGGAAGCTGATTGGTAACAGTTGAAGATCTAATTTGTGACTCACAGTTCAATCTGAAACAAAACAAAAAAGCAGACTAGAGTACATATTTGAAGAGATTTTAAAATATTTAAAAGAAAAAGAGACATGAATGTTAAATGACCTAGAAAACAGAATGAGGTAATGAAGTCTATAGATTTCCCAAAAGGATAAAAAATAGAGAAAGGTGATATGCGAAGAATTAAATGAAATAATTTCAACAGCATGCCTGTAATAGAATACTAAAAAATGCTAATTCCCTGTCCCCCTTCCCCACTATTTCTTGTTTTTTAATTAAAAACTAAATTAAAATTTAAGATTATTTTATACAAGCTCCCATAGATTGGTATCACAGTTTATACCCAAGATTCTGTGTATGTTATTTGTGAGAATGCCAGCAAATTGCTTTATTACTTTCATTTATCAGAAACAGAGACTAAAATTCAGAGAGGATAATAGCTTGCATAAAATCACACAGCTGAGATTCAAATCTAATGTGTTTACTCCAAAGAATTGTATTTACCTATTTTTTGCAATTTTCTAATACTAATTATCATATTAAATAGCAAGGATGTCATTTCATCAAATAAAGTTCATGGAAAAAAATATTTTCTATAAAACAATGCAAGTTTTATTAGAATTAGAAAGATGGAAGTAAAAGAAGCATGGACATGTATAGCACATGCTGAATTTATAAAATATTTTTAAATTGTTATAAAGCTTTAATTGAGAAAATCCGTTTCCCAGGTATTTTATAAGAAACAATTCATCCTGAAGCAGTTTTTCTCCTTTATGTCAGAATTATAATGCTTTATAAACAAGGTTTCTAATGGATTTGCTGGCAGCCCCTTAAGCCATTCAGTGAATGCTATAGTAGTTTGTATTCTGGCTTGCTTTAATCACTTTTGAAAATTTCTGTTGTGTTTTTCAGTGTGACAAGGTTTGCTTTCCAGCTGAACACAAAACAAAAGACTTGCAGGCAGTCTTATATATGCTTAGCCTCCCAGTTCTACTGTGTGAGTGTCCATTTCATTCATGCCTTTATTTCTTTAATATTGTGAAACTACTTTGTGCAAAGCACTGTATGTATTTCTAAGGATATTATAGTGAACATGAAAAGCAGTTTTTGACTTCATGAAGCCTACCATCCAATGGAGTGACAGGACAATAAAATCAAGAGGTAAAACAAATAATTACAAATTTTGACTCAGTGCCATAAAGGAAACAAAGAAGGTGCTGACATTATCTGGGTTTGACCTGTTTTGAATAAGATGATTAAAGGATGTCTAAGTACTGATTATAAAAGCATGAAGCTCATATTCTCTGAATCTTTTCCACATCAGTGGATGTTACTCTGCCAGCACAAATAATAATGGCTTACTAACTGCATTACAGGGCTTTCCAGGTGGCTCAGTGGGTAAAGAATCTACCTGCAATGCCGAAGACTCAAGTTTGATCCCTGAGTTGAGAAGATCCCTTGGAGGAGGCAAGGAAATCCACCCCAGGACTCTTGCCTGGAGAATCCCGTGGACAGAGGAGCCTGCAGGGCTACAATCCACAGGGTCACAAAGAGTTGGATATGACAACTGACTGAGCACATACGCAGTACCTCATTATGAGAATGGATCAGCTTCATCACATGGCCATCAAATGTCTCTAGGCCGGCTGGACTTCTAAGTATTGGAAGATCAAAATGAAGCATTTTGCAACAGACAATGTATCTATATTTAATTTTTTCTCTCTCTTCTCTTGCTCCATTTATCTTCCTCACCACTGCCTATTTCCTCCCACCAAAAATACTATGTTTACTATGTTCTACTTCATCATTTACTCTCACTCTGATTTCCACCTTGGAATCCACCTTATCACTCTGTGGGTGAATGGTGGTTGCTCCTTCCTATTTCCATGTCTTTGCGCACATGTTCTCTCCCACTTCAAAGTCTCCTATGTTTAGCCCAGCCTCATTTTCTTTAAAAAGCTAATTTACCTAACAAAACATGCAAAGCAGAGTTTATTCATTCATTCATACCACTGTTTATTTTACATACACCCAATACTAAGCAGCACGCTAGATTTTAAGAAAATAACCATGAAAAAAAGAATACACCCTAAAAATAATTTGTAAGAGTTGATAAACACTCAAACAGGTGAATTTCAAGTAAGAAAGTTTTGCATGTCTCAGGTGACTTGTCATAGGAAAGTATTAGAATTATTTGGAATCATTTGTGAAATATTCCATATATTTCAAGGAAATGGTTGTTTAATAAAGTCACACCTAAAAATATACACACACCAAAAAAAATCTACTATATATATTTTCCAGTTACCATGAACTTACACATATTAATCTGATCTTCAATTCAAATACTTGTATCAAATTAATATCTATTAATGAGTTATGGAAAATATTTAAATATTGTAATGATCATTGATTTAAAATTAAATTGGTTAGAATAGAACTGGATTTTTTTAATTCTTGGATCTTCTTTCAAAACTATACATGTTTATACCTGGTTGAGAAGTAAAATTAATTTCCTATATGTGGGTCAATGTCAGTAAAGTTTTAAAGCCTCTGAATTAAAGGCTGCTTAGGAAGTCATCCTCACAAAAGTTAGAGGAACTTTAGACAGCAATAACTGAGGGTTCAGTCATCTAAGTCTTTTGCATAGTAGCTTCTTAAACAAAAAAGATCATAGACCATACTGTCTGCGAAATTTAGGAGTTCCTGGTGTAATAGTGAAGAACAAATCTGACTCCATATTAGACCTGTTCTAGTGTTTATGCTTAGTCATGATGGCTCTACCACTTTTATAAAACAGTGTTGCCTAAGCTTGAAATATATAGGATAGCCTATTCTCAGGGCTTTGATCTTTAAAGAGTCCTTTCAGATAGACACACAAAATTGAAGAATAGAGAATAGCATTTGTTTTACTGAAGGTTTACGGGAACATTCTGACTGGACCTAAGTGGACAGCTACAAGGACAAAGGATCCTGACATCAAGAAGTCTGCAAGAACTAACCATGCCCCTCTCTCACCTTGCCCTGAAAAGAGCTTGGCTGAAATCCTTCAAGGAGTTTGGGGCCTTAGCCACCTGTCTGCTTGCATGGCCATGAATAAACCTTCCTCTTCTCCTAACTCCAACATATCAGTTTGACCTCACTGTGTATCAGACACGTGGACCTGTGCTTCATAACACTAGCAACACAAAATTTCTCCACTCAGATTAGTTAAAAGTAGAGTATCTGTCAGTTAGCTAGAAGTTTCATTTTAAGAATAGATTTTTGTTGATGGTGGTGTGTTAAGAAAGATTGTACAAAATGACTACTACCAACTGGAAGTTTTGTGCTCACCAGCTTTTATCAATCAGCTAGAACTACACTTTAGCTTTCTGCATAAGGGCAGGACCTTGTCTTCCTGCCATATTTATAGTGCCTACCACAGTGCCTACCATAGAGTGAGTAAATGGTTGTTAAATGAGACTCATTCAGTGATTATAAGGGTTTTTTTTTTTTACAGTGCTAAAAAATCTTGAACTATTTAATATTTTCTTTATAATCGATATTATTATATATGTCATTTAGCTTTGATTTCAATTCAGAATTAGTATGCATGCATGCTAAGTCACTTCAGTTGTGTCCAACTCTTTGTCACCCTATGGTCTATAGCCTGCCAGGCTCCTCTGTCCATGGGATTCTCCAGGCAAGAATACTGGAATGGGTTGCCCTGCTCTCCTCCAGGGTATCTTCCCAACCGAGATATCAGACCTCCTGTGTCTCCTTCATTGGCAGGAGAGTTCTTTACTACTAACACCACTTGGGAGTATGGGAGGGTCTAAACTAGTGAGATTCAATATACATATGGTACAAAAATGCAGAGACGATGGGCTATGTCCAATATAAAATATCAAGTGGCTGCATAACACGGAGCTCCTAGATAACATACAGGACCCAGAAGGCAGCTGCTAAGTGCTTACCAAATTAATTTTTGACATGACAGGTGAACTAGAGAGCAAAAGTACTTATGCATTACAATTCACTTTTACATTTTCATCATTTTAATCAGAAAGAAATGTCTCTGATCTCATTATGCATCTAAATTTATGAAAGTGAAAGTCACTCAGTCATGTCCAACTCTTTGCGACCCCATGAACTATACTGTCCATGGAATTCTCCAGGCCAGAATACTGGAGTGGGTAGCCTTTCCCTTCTCTGGAGGATCTTCCCAACCCAGGGATCAAACCCAGGTCTCCTGCATTGCAGGTGGATTCTTTACCAGCTAAGCCATCAGGAAAGCCCAAGAATACTGGAGTAGGTAGCCTATCCCTTCTCAAGAGGATCTTCCTGACCCAGGAATTGAACCGGGATCTCCTGGCTTACAGGCAAATTCTTTAACAGCTGAGCTACCAGGGAAGCCCATCTAAGTTTATGGGCTTACATAACTGAATAAGCTTGACATTTTTAACTGGTTTAGTAACCAAAGTTATATGCAACTCCAACCTATAAATCTTTTAAAATATTGCCCTAAAATTAAAAACAAATTCAATATATCAAGGTCCTCAGTGAGGTTCACAAATAAGCACCCTGATCATGATCCTTTTGTTTAAACCAGATAATTAACTTCTTCTAGATTCCAGAGAAATGGCTAAGTAAGCGTACCAAACTCTACTTTTTGTACTTTGCAACGGTCAAGAAAACATTTCCTCTGCTGCCTTATCATCATCTGAAATTAGAATAAACAGATCTAAAAACCCTAATTGAAAATGAGTATGACTGACCTAGTTCATGCACAAGTTGCTTACCATGCAGCTTCCAAATGGACTGGGAGATACAAAATATTGGCAGTAATCATGAGGAATATTTGATGTTAAGGATAAATGCAGAACATCCTTATTGATAAAGCAAAAAAAAAAAAAGGATGGAAAAAGGCCAATGAGTGACCTAGAACATTTTACTCAAGAAAAATGTAAGCATTGCTTCTTCTTTGTTACAGAGTTTTATTTTTTGCATTTTACTGCATTGGCTATTCTTAAGAGATGGAAGGAGGAATTTTTAAATAAATATAATGCAAATTTGATAAAAGGAAATTAAAAGGATCAAGAGGTAAACATTAAAATTTTGAGAAATGGAGGGACTGGGAATGGGACCACAGTTTATTCATCTGGCTGTATCTAAAATTTCATTAACCTAAACTTCAGTACTGGGCCCACATACTTCTGGAGCGAATAACTATGAGAACAAAAGGCTAAGTTTCACCGTGAGAGAAGTTGACCCTAAATCTTGTCCTATTCGGACTGAATGGGTTCAGGGTTGGTCTCTGCTCCCTCTGTGCTAGTCATTCAGTTATGTCATACTCTTTGTGGCCCCATGGACTGTAGCCCGCTAGGCTCCTCTGTCCATGGAATTCTCCAGGCAAGAATGCTGGAGTGGGTAGCCAGCCCCTTCCCCAGGGAATTTTCCCAACCCAGCGATCAACCCAGGTCCCCTGCACTGCTGGCAGATTCTTTACCATCTGAGCCACCAGGAAAGTCCCTGCTCCTTCTATATTTTGTAATCTAGAAAAGAAAGGCAGAATTAAGGATAGAAAAAGCTAAATTTAAATTCATCCTTTGACAGAGAATAGCAATGTCTATACTTAGGTGTTTTTCTGTCTTCTAGGCTTACTCTTCTCGCTGAGGTAAGAAGAGTAAGAAGAACAAAGTTTGATCCTATCTAGACATTACCTTGGCAAAAAAAAAAAAAAAANCACACACCAAAAAAAATCTACTATATATATTTTCCAGTTACCATGAACTTACACATATTAATCTGATCTTCAATTCAAATACTTGTATCAAATTAATATCTATTAATGAGTTATGGAAAATATTTAAATATTGTAATGATCATTGATTTAAAATTAAATTGGTTAGAATAGAACTGGATTTTTTTAATTCTTGGATCTTCTTTCAAAACTATACATGTTTATACCTGGTTGAGAAGTAAAATTAATTTCCTATATGTGGGTCAATGTCAGTAAAGTTTTAAAGCCTCTGAATTAAAGGCTGCTTAGGAAGTCATCCTCACAAAAGTTAGAGGAACTTTAGACAGCAATAACTGAGGGTTCAGTCATCTAAGTCTTTTGCATAGTAGCTTCTTAAACAAAAAAGATCATAGACCATACTGTCTGCGAAATTTAGGAGTTCCTGGTGTAATAGTGAAGAACAAATCTGACTCCATATTAGACCTGTTCTAGTGTTTATGCTTAGTCATGATGGCTCTACCACTTTTATAAAACAGTGTTGCCTAAGCTTGAAATATATAGGATAGCCTATTCTCAGGGCTTTGATCTTTAAAGAGTCCTTTCAGATAGACACACAAAATTGAAGAATAGAGAATAGCATTTGTTTTACTGAAGGTTTACGGGAACATTCTGACTGGACCTAAGTGGACAGCTACAAGGACAAAGGATCCTGACATCAAGAAGTCTGCAAGAACTAACCATGCCCCTCTCTCACCTTGCCCTGAAAAGAGCTTGGCTGAAATCCTTCAAGGAGTTTGGGGCCTTAGCCACCTGTCTGCTTGCATGGCCATGAATAAACCTTCCTCTTCTCCTAACTCCAACATATCAGTTTGACCTCACTGTGTATCAGACACGTGGACCTGTGCTTCATAACACTAGCAACACAAAATTTCTCCACTCAGATTAGTTAAAAGTAGAGTATCTGTCAGTTAGCTAGAAGTTTCATTTTAAGAATAGATTTTTGTTGATGGTGGTGTGTTAAGAAAGATTGTACAAAATGACTACTACCAACTGGAAGTTTTGTGCTCACCAGCTTTTATCAATCAGCTAGAACTACACTTTAGCTTTCTGCATAAGGGCAGGACCTTGTCTTCCTGCCATATTTATAGTGCCTACCACAGTGCCTACCATAGAGTGAGTAAATGGTTGTTAAATGAGACTCATTCAGTGATTATAAGGGTTTTTTTTTTTTACAGTGCTAAAAAATCTTGAACTATTTAATATTTTCTTTATAATCGATATTATTATATATGTCATTTAGCTTTGATTTCAATTCAGAATTAGTATGCATGCATGCTAAGTCACTTCAGTTGTGTCCAACTCTTTGTCACCCTATGGTCTATAGCCTGCCAGGCTCCTCTGTCCATGGGATTCTCCAGGCAAGAATACTGGAATGGGTTGCCCTGCTCTCCTCCAGGGTATCTTCCCAACCGAGATATCAGACCTCCTGTGTCTCCTTCATTGGCAGGAGAGTTCTTTACTACTAACACCACTTGGGAGTATGGGAGGGTCTAAACTAGTGAGATTCAATATACATATGGTACAAAAATGCAGAGACGATGGGTGATGTCCAATATAAAATATCAAGTGGCTGCATAACACGGAGCTCCTAGATAACATACAGGACCCAGAAGGCAGCTGCTAAGTGCTTACCAAATTAATTTTTGACATGACAGGTGAACTAGAGAGCAAAAGTACTTATGCATTACAATTCACTTTTACATTTTCATCATTTTAATCAGAAAGAAATGTCTCTGATCTCATTATGCATCTAAATTTATGAAAGTGAAAGTCACTCAGTCATGTCCAACTCTTTGCGACCCCATGAACTATACTGTCCATGGAATTCTCCAGGCCAGAATACTGGAGTGGGTAGCCTTTCCCTTCTCTGGAGGATCTTCCCAACCCAGGGATCAAACCCAGGTCTCCTGCATTGCAGGTGGATTCTTTACCAGCTAAGCCATCAGGAAAGCCCAAGAATACTGGAGTAGGTAGCCTATCCCTTCTCAAGAGGATCTTCCTGACCCAGGAATTGAACCGGGATCTCCTGGCTTACAGGCAAATTCTTTAACAGCTGAGCTACCAGGGAAGCCCATCTAAGTTTATGGGCTTACATAACTGAATAAGCTTGACATTTTTAACTGGTTTAGTAACCAAAGTTATATGCAACTCCAACCTATAAATCTTTTAAAATATTGCCCTAAAATTAAAAACAAATTCAATATATCAAGGTCCTCAGTGAGGTTCACAAATAAGCACCCTGATCATGATCCTTTTGTTTAAACCAGATAATTAACTTCTTCTAGATTCCAGAGAAATGGCTAAGTAAGCGTACCAAACTCTACTTTTTGTACTTTGCAACGGTCAAGAAAACATTTCCTCTGCTGCCTTATCATCATCTGAAATTAGAATAAACAGATCTAAAAACCCTAATTGAAAATGAGTATGACTGACCTAGTTCATGCACAAGTTGCTTACCATGCAGCTTCCAAATGGACTGGGAGATACAAAATATTGGCAGTAATCATGAGGAATATTTGATGTTAAGGATAAATGCAGAACATCCTTATTGATAAAGCAAAAAAAAAAAAAGGATGGAAAAAGGCCAATGAGTGACCTAGAACATTTTACTCAAGAAAAATGTAAGCATTGCTTCTTCTTTGTTACAGAGTTTTATTTTTTGCATTTTACTGCATTGGCTATTCTTAAGAGATGGAAGGAGGAATTTTTAAATAAATATAATGCAAATTTGATAAAAGGAAATTAAAAGGATCAAGAGGTAAACATTAAAATTTTGAGAAATGGAGGGACTGGGAATGGGACCACAGTTTATTCATCTGGCTGTATCTAAAATTTCATTAACCTAAACTTCAGTACTGGGCCCACATACTTCTGGAGCGAATAACTATGAGAACAAAAGGCTAAGTTTCACCGTGAGAGAAGTTGACCCTAAATCTTGTCCTATTCGGACTGAATGGGTTCAGGGTTGGTCTCTGCTCCCTCTGTGCTAGTCATTCAGTTATGTCATACTCTTTGTGGCCCCATGGACTGTAGCCCGCTAGGCTCCTCTGTCCATGGAATTCTCCAGGCAAGAATGCTGGAGTGGGTAGCCAGCCCCTTCCCCAGGGAATTTTCCCAACCCAGCGATCAACCCAGGTCCCCTGCACTGCTGGCAGATTCTTTACCATCTGAGCCACCAGGAAAGTCCCTGCTCCTTCTATATTTTGTAATCTAGAAAAGAAAGGCAGAATTAAGGATAGAAAAAGCTAAATTTAAATTCATCCTTTGACAGAGAATAGCAATGTCTATACTTAGGTGTTTTTCTGTCTTCTAGGCTTACTCTTCTCGCTGAGGTAAGAAGAGTAAGAAGAACAAAGTTTGATCCTATCTAGACATTACCTTGGCAAAAAAAAAAAAAAAAAAAAATCCAATGGCTTGGCTATAATGAGCTCCTTTCTAGAGTTCAAGGAAGAATAGCATTCTTTCCCTGTTATGATTTTCTCACACCTGTCTTCAAGATATGGCATGAAAGCCAGCACCCAACCTGAGGAATGCACAGGGTTTGGGATATGAGCATAATGGTAAGAGCACGCAGCCTTTCCCTGACTCTGTCCAGTTTTCTGAGGGGCATTTAGAAAATAGCTGCAGGAAGAGAGAACGTGCTCACTCAGAACCTGGAGACTTGGCCAGATATGTCTCCATTCCCACAGAGAACCAGCTGTTCGCTCTCTGTATCTTTGCCACCACACTGCTAGCAGCTTCAGTAATCTGTTTTCCCTTTATACTGTACTCTCAACTTTATGCCCCACAGGGAAACAGTTCCCACTGTTTTCATGTGGGGGCTGATCATTATATGGCCAAACTGCCTAAAAGAATAGCATATAATCTTTAAAGCATTTGTCTGTGAATGGAATTGGGCATTTTGAAACAAATGTCCTTTTGTTATTTTTAAATTCCATTCAAAAGATTAAAGGGCAAGTGTACTTGAGGAATATATGTATCCCTAGAATTTCCAAATAGTTTCCTTGTCACTTTAACATATGTACATTGTCTTTGCCAGATTTACAATAAATTTCATCCTGCAGCCTCCATGAAGGCAAAGAACCACTGGGAGTATAATAGATAGTGCTTTCTTCGGTGACCAGGGTACAATGGAAGCCCTGAAGTAATTTTTTTTTTCTGTTTGTATAAACTGTCCATCTAGTTTGGTTAACATCAATCTGTACAAACACATTCTCAACAATATATAGACACAAGTTATACATATGTATATACACTGTCTAGAGTTAAGCACGGAGAAGGCAATGGCACCCCACTCCAGGACTCTTGCCTGGAAAATCCCATGGATGGAGGGGCCTGGTGGGCTGCAGTCCATGGAGTCACTAAGAATCAGATACAACTGAGTGACTTCACTTTCACTTTTCACTTTCATGCATTAGAGAAGGAAATGGCAACCCACTCCAGTGTTCTTGCCTGGAGAATCCCAGGGACAGGGGAGCCTGGTGGGCTGCCGTCTATGGGGTCGCACAGAGTCGGACACGATTGAAGTGACTCGGCGGCAGCAGAAGCAGAGTTAAGCAAATTTGTTATATATGTGTGTAATGTATATGTGTATATACATATACACAAGTACACATAGAAAGTTTACCATTCAAAATATTCTGGCATTTTATATATATATATATATATATATATATTTAGAGAAAACATTTTTGAAGCTCAAAGAATTTTGTTATATAGTTTTATAAGAAAAAAGCATCCCATATTCTAAGCAAAGTTGGCCCTAATCAGGTATTTGGTATAAAGCAGGGGTCCCCATCCTGCATGCCATGGATCAATAGTCCACAGAACGTATAGAAGCCAGTAGTCAATAGTCCAAGAACAGCGTATAGAAGCCAGCTAACAAGACTAATACCTTGAAAGCGTTCAAGTATCAGGTATTGTTCTAAATGCTTCACATACACCGTTTTATTAAAATCCCCCAACTCTGTGTGAGGTAAGCAACAATTATTCTCATTTTACAATTAAGGGAATGAGGCTTAGAGAGGTCAAGTAACTTGCTCCAGGACACACAAGTGGCAAGTGCTGGAACTGAGGATGTGTATACAGTCCAGAGCATGGATCTGAGCATAGCATGCTCAGTTTATCATTGGGCCTTCACTAAATCACTAATTTTTTTCTGAAGCTCTAGTTTTTCCCCCAGAGAGTGAAGATATCATGAAAATTGAGTAAGAAGACATAGGAAAGCATTGTAAAACCTTCTAGCCATACTGTTAGGGACTAACATATCTGGAATGTGTCTATTTCCACACTACAATATGATACCCAGCCCACCCCCCACCCCCGAATTCTTTCCTTTTTGCTCCTCAGGGATGCTTCTTCCAGGAATTTCAAATGCAGTACAAGCCTGTGAAACTTACTGAGTGCCTTTGAATCTCAGCACACAGGCAAATTGCGTGGAGTACGTAAGAGGTTTATAGTCTTTTGATTGGTGTTCTAGGCTAAGCTGTTTGTCTTTCATTTGCAATTAGAGGGGCAGGAGGAAAGTACAGGCAAAGAGGGCGGGAGGCAGAACTACCTCTCCTCTATAGACAGAGAGTGAATTAATCATCTCACACCATGTTTCAATATCTTCTTCCTCCCACTTTTCACTGAATTTGAGACTGCTCTGAGATTCTGGCCAATAGGGAGATTCGCCTTTTCTAGATTACAGCTTTGCCATTTAATCTGGTAACTGGCTCAATATTTTCTTTTCTGTTTTCCAAAGATACATTAAAATACATTTTCCTTTCATAGATACCTCCTTGTTACATTTATTGTCATGTTTATTTATATTACCTTATTTTCTTGGAGTCTATGAGGGAGGAGAGGTAAACGAACTTCAATTACAAACTTGAAATAGAAGCTCCTTAATCTCTTTTTTAAAACAGGTGATAATCTCTTGATTTTAAGAGACAAATTGATAGAATTGAAATAGCATTGAAATATGCTGCTTTGGGATCAGGATTATTTTGAGTTAAAGGCACTTAGGAAGTCAGCATGTATGAGAAGAGCTTGCTGACCCTCTCTCTTTTCTTCCTAAAAGCAAGAAATAAAACCCTCATACAGATGTCCTTCCTATTATAGGAGGAAAATAACATTTTTATAACCAAAGACAGGAAACTGAAGCTCAGAGAATTCTGTACAAACAGACCTTGTTAAAAATTGCTTGTCTTCATTTAGATTTTCCTTTATTTAGGATACTTCATACTTACCTCTCTGTTCAATAAAAAGCATTCAGATTTTGGCATTTCTTTGGGTTTTCATTTCCTCATAAGGGCCCCCATGCCATGTAAAAAGGTTTATCAAATGTTTATGTGTTTCTCCTGTTAATTTGCCTTAGATCAATTTAATTCTCAGCACCAGCCACAATCTTTAAGATGGCAGAGGCAAGATATTGTATGACACAACTGTGCTCTGTTCTATGTGGTTTGGGAAACACTGCATGACTGCCTAGAGCTCTGGTTCCTTGCAGACATATCATTTTGTCAACATCTGAGCCCCTCGACAGCAGGTAGGATGTCTCATTTTACTCTATCATTTGGTTCTCAAAAAAGTGCACATTGAAAGGTTTAATGCTTTCTGGTTAAATGGATGAAACTAAAAGGTAGAATAACAAGTAACAACAGGTTTCGTAAACCATAGAGAAACTTCACATTTTCCCATTATAGTTCTGTAACTGCCCATCATTCATTTCCTCAGCTGCAGTTATGTGCTTATTCAGTACTTCTGGCAATGACCTTTTCTGTGATGCAAAATAGGAAGATTAACAATTTTAAAGTATTAGGTATGTTATCTTGTTACTTTTAAGATATCTGAGTGTGTTTCTGTAATAATTAACACCTTGATTATGTGTTTTAACATTTCTAAATGCTCAAATGTACATATTTTTGAATCTATCCTCAAAGTAATCCCAGAAAGTAGAACAAATATTTTTAACTCCAACTCATAAATGAAAAGGTTGGTGACTGCTAAGATTTTCAGTTAGTGGTAAATGTGACATTGAAATAAAATTATTTAACTCCTGGGACAGAGTTTCTTGCACTAATCTATACTTTTGTTCAACAATTAAATTTCATATCCTGTGGATAATTATTCTAGTCTTCACCTTGAAGACTAGAAGAGGTGTGTGTGTGTGTGTGTGTGTGTGTAGACATGGAAAAACCTTCAAACTGGAAAGAGATTCAAATTATAAATCATAAAAAAGGCTAGAGGAGAAACAATTCTGTTGTATAACTGCAGGGGAATTTCAAGTTCAGATGCTCCCCTCATGACCATGGAAAGGTAGTCACACGAACTGCAAGAGGTACCACTGCCCAGCTTCAGAGCAGCCCATAAAAGGAAAGATCTCTCAACCTCAGCTTAGCACTAGTGTTATGTCAGCTTCTCTGCTCAACCTGATCATCATCCTCCTTTGTTTCTTGTGATGGGAATTTCAGAGAAAGCTATCAGATTAACCATGTGGTTGGGCTTCCCTTGTGATTCAGATGTTAAAGCATCTGCCTGAAATGTGAGAGACTCAAGTTTGATTCCTGGGTCGGGAAGATCCCCTGGAGAAGGAAATGGCAACCCACTCCAGTATTCTTGCCTGGAAAATCCCATGGATAGAGGAAGCTGGTAGGCTATAGTCCATGGGGTCACAAAGAGTCGGTCACTTTCTTTTCTTTCTTCAAATGCATGCTTCTTTTCATGCCTGCCCCAGCTGTTGTGTGATAACAAAGTGAGAACAAGACACAGAAGTCTTTGTCTCTGGGTAGAGGAGTCAAATAGGGAGAATATTTGAGCACTGATCAACAGGGGAAACCAATTATGTAACTGTCCCAGACTTTGGTCTAATTATCATCGAATTATGAGACTCTG
The DNA here is from genome assembly GCA_006410615.1 of Neotragus moschatus. Taxonomy (NCBI): domain Eukaryota; kingdom Metazoa; phylum Chordata; class Mammalia; order Artiodactyla; family Bovidae; genus Neotragus; species Neotragus moschatus. The sequence continues at coordinate 3,111,409 of SJYA01001807.1, forward strand.
GACATACCTTAAAGAATAAAGAGGTCAGTTTAGCTCATTTCAGTCTCAGTTGTGTCCAACTCTTTGCGATCCCATGGACTGCAGCACACCAGGCTTCTTGTCTATCACCAACTCCTGGAGCTTACTCAAACTCATGTCCATCAAGTTGATGATGGATAGAAGGTAGTAGTATGTTAATAGTTGAGGTAACTGAAAAAGTGATGCATTTAAAGGAAAATTATCTTGCCCTCACCCTTTACTGGTAAGAGAGAGAGATGGAAAGGGAGAAAAATGAATCAAATTCAGTTCAGAAAAAATAACTACTGTGCCTTTAAGAAGTTTTCCATACTTTAGGAGACAAGAAAACTAAAAACGATGAAAAAGAGACTTCAAAGTTTCTAGATTATATCATTTCAGGACCCAAAGTAAAGATACTTAAATTTGTGTTATTTCATGAACTATGACATGAATGTGAGAAGATGATAAGAAACAACATATATTTTAACTTTCTTACAAATATGATGCCTTATTTGATATACATGTATCTCTTATTTTCAGTAAAGATTAAAAAAAAAAAAAAACCACTCCTGGTATATAACAAAAATGCTATTTAGAGGACAAGTTTTCTGTGGATGGTTACGTTCTAGTCAGTAAATTCATGTATATCACATTGTAATAAAATAGTTCAACATTTTTTTAAGTTTAATAGAAAAAAAAACTAATTCAATGATAATTATGATAATTCACATAATCCTTGCTGATGTAATAAGTTTTCCATTGGAAACTATGTGCCTAGCAAGTTGCCAGATGTGAAACAGGATTGGAAGAGAGGAAAAGGATATTCAATTACTAATGACTTGCATTTCCAAAGTTGAACACCATGCTTTTTGCCTTTAGAAGAGAATTCAAGCACCCTGTAATCTTGGTGAAGATTCTACAGATGTGGCCAAATGAAGCTTGAACACATGGAATGAACACTCCCTAATTATATAGTCTCCCCACCTTTAAAATTCTATATTTTACAAGCTTTTCAAGATCAAGCTCAAATTCCATCTCCTTTGTAAAAATACTCCTTTTTGGAGTATTTGGATGTCTGTCTTATATCACCCAAACTTGTCAGGATAGTATTTGTTTCAACCATTCATTTGGCAGTTAACATTCCTACACTACAACATCACTTCCCTTTCTTGAAAATTTTTTAAATCTTTAAATTTTGGAGGCGGTGCTAAGATGGCAGAGGAACAGGACACAGAGACCACTTTCTCTCCGACAAATTCATCAAAAGAACTGAGTAAATTCCACAAAACAACTTCTGAATGCCAGCAGAGGACATCAGGCATCCAGAAAAGCAGCCCATTGTCTTCAAAAGGAGGTAGGAAAAAATATAAAAGACAAAAAGAGAGACAAAAGAGGTAGGGATGGAGCTCCATCCCAGGAAGGGAATCTTAAAAAGAGAGAAGTTTCCAAACACCAGGAAACACTCTCACTACTGAGTCTGTGGCAAGCCTTGGAAACAAAGAGGGCAACATAACAGGGAGGAAAAATAAATAAATAATTAAAACCCACAGATTACGAGCCCAACAGTAACTCCCCCACTGGAGAAGCAGCAAGACGCCTGCACCCACCACTAGCAAGCGGGGGCTGGGCAGGGAGGCACGGGCTACATTGCTCAGAGTAAGGACCAAGCGTGAATGCCCCGAGGGCAATCTGAAAAAACTGACTTGGGCTACCAAACCAGACTGTGGGATAGTTACCACGCAAAAAGCCCTAACCAAAGACACCGCCAGGCCCGCTCACAGAACAAAGGACTGAACAGGGCTAGCCAGCGGCAGACCATCTCTCTCCAGTGACAGGCAGCCAGAGCCAAAAGGGGGCAATCCCAGCCCCAGGGAGGCATTATCTACCAAACTGCAAGCAGGGTTCATTGCTAACCAAGACTTCTTGGGGTTCTGGATGGTCAACATCTGCCTGAGAAGGTACACCAGTTGTACACCCAGAAAACCCAGTGGCAGGGAAGGGGGTGGCAATAAGTCACAGTGAATGTGCTCACCAAACGCCTGGTCATCTGAGCTGCTCGGACCTGGGAAGGGCACAAAACGCAGACCCACCCAAGTCTGTACCTCTGAGGACGATTCAAGAGCCTGAATCTGAGCGGCTTAGACCTGGGAGGTGCATGCAGCCCAGGGCCGCCCTCAGATTGTACTTGGTGGAGCAACCTAGAGCCTGAGCAGTGTGGGCAGGGAGAGCACATGCACCGTGAGCAGGGGGCAAGCCCAGTGTGGCTGAGACACTGCGAACACATGCCAGTGTTATTTGTTTGCAGCGTCCCTCCCTTCACACAGCGCAACTGAACAAGTGAGTCTAAAGAAGTGTCCACCATGGCCCCCTTGTGTCAGGGTGGAAAATAGACACTGAAGAGACCAGCAAACAGAAGGAGCTAAAACAGAGGGAACTGTTTTGAAAGTGACAGGTGCAATAGATTAAAACCCTGTGGTTAGTACCGACTACACAGGAAGGGGCCTATAGATCTTGAGAAATATAAGCTGGACCAAGGAAATATCCGAAAATGAACTGACCCCACACTGCCCACAACAATACCAGAGAAAGTCCCAGATATATTTTTACTATCATTCTTTTTTTTAATTTTTTTAAATTTTAAGTGCTCTATTACTCCTTTAATTTTCACTTTTATAACCTACTATTACTTTGCAATAAACTGTCTTCAAAGATGGGAATACCAGACCTGTATGCAGGTCAGGAAGCAACAGTTAGAACTGGACATGGAACAACAGACTGGTTCCAAATAGGAAAAGGAGTACATCAAGGCTGTATATTGTCACCCTGCTTATTTAACTTATATGCAGAATACATCATGAGAAATGCTGGACTGGAAGAAACACAAGTTGGAATCAAGATTGCTGGGAGAAATATCAATAACCTCAGATATGCAGATGACACCACCCTTATGGCAGAAAGTGAAGAGGAACTAAAGAGCCTCTTGATGAAAGTGAAAGAGGAGAGTGAAAAAGTTGGCTTAAAGTTCAACATTCAGAAAACGAAGATCATGGCATCCAGTCCCATCACTTCATGGGAAATAGATGGGGAAACAGTGTCAGACTTTATTTTTCTGGGCTCCAAAATCACTGCAGATGGTGACTGCAGCCATGAAATTAAAAGACGCTTACTCCTTGGAAGAAAAGTTATGACCAACCTAGATAGCATATTCAAAAGCAGAGATATTACTTTGCCGACTAAGGTCCATCTAGTCAAGGTTATGGTTTTTCCAGTGGTCATGTATGGATGTGAGAGTTGGACTGTGAAGAAGGTTGAGTGCCAAAGGATTGATGCTTTTGAACTGTGGTGTTGGAGAAGACTCTTGAGAGTCCCTTGGACTGCAAGGAGATCCAACCAGTCCATTCCGAAGGAGATAAGTCCTGGGATTTCTTTGGAGGGAATGATGCTAAAGCTGAAGCTCCAGTATTTTGGCCACCTCATGCGAAGAGTTGACTCATTGGAAAAGACTCTGATGCTGGGAGGGATTGGGGGCAGGAGGAGAAGGGGATGACCGAGGATGAGATGGCTGGATGGCATCACTGATTCGATAGGCGTGAGTCTGAGTGAACTCTGGGAGTTGGTGATGGACAGGGAGGCCTGGAGTACTGCGATTCATGGGGTTGCGAAGAGTCAGACATGAGTGAGCGACTGAACTGAACTGAACTGATTACTTTGCAAAAAAAAAAAAAAAAAAGACCCTATTTTTTAAAGCAGACTTCATATATATATGAAAATCCAACCTCTACTCTAGATTTTTAATCTTTGCTTTTTGGTATATGTTATCAATTTTGTTCCTTTAAGGACCCAATCTTCAGTACCCATTTTAATTTGGGAGCAAGATTACTGGTTTGACTGCTCTCTCCCCCTTTGGACTCTCCTTTTTCACCACCAGCTCGCCTGTATCTCCTCCCTTCTCCTTCTCTTCTCTACCCAACTCTGTGAATCTCTTTGTGTGTTCCAGACATAGAGAACACATAGGGAACTGATTACTGGCTGGATCTGTCTCTCTCCTTTTCATTCCCCCCTTTTATCCTCCTGGCAACCTCTGTCTCCTTCCTCCCTCTTTTTTTCTCTGTATAACTCCATGAACATCTCTGAGTGGTCCAGACTGTGGAGCACACATAAGGAAGTGATTACTGGCTAGCTTGCTCTCTCCTCTTTTGATTCCATCTCATCTCATTTGGGTCACCTCTAACTCCTTCCTCCCTCTTCTCTTCTCCATATAATTCTGTGAACCTCTCTGAGTGTCCCTCACTGTGGAGAAACTTTTCATTTTGACACAGATGTTTTATCAATGGTGTTGTATAGATGGAGAAGTCTTGAGGCTACTGTAAAAGTAAGACTAAAAACCATAAACAGGAGNTTCCTCCCTCTTCTCTTCTCCATATAATTCTGTGAACCTCTCTGAGTGTCCCTCACTGTGGAGAAACTTTTCATTTTGACACAGATGTTTTATCAATGGTGTTGTATAGATGGAGAAGTCTTGAGGCTACTGTAAAAGTAAGACTAAAAACCATAAACAGGAGGTTTAAGTCCAACTCCTGAGAACACCAGAGAATTTCTGACTCCTGACTCCAGGGAAAATTAATTGACAGGAACTCATCAAATGCCTCCATACCTACACTGAAACCAAGCACCATTCAAGGGCCAACAAATTTCAGAGCAAGACATACCACACAAATTCTCTAGCAACACAGGAACACAGCCCTGAGCTTCTATATAAAGGCTGCCCAAAGTTACTCCAAAACCACTGATATCTCATAACTCATTAGTGGACACTTCATTGCACTCTAAAGAGAAGAAATCCAGCTCCACTCACCAGATCACCAACACAAGCTTTCCTAACCAGGAAACCTTGACAAGCCACCCGTAAAACCCCACCCAAGGCAAGGAAACTCCACAATAAAGAGAACTCCACAAACTGCCAGAATACAGGAAGGCCAACCCAAACACAGCAATATAAACAAGATGAACAGACAAAGGAATACCCAGTAGGAAAAGGAACAGGATAAATGTCCACTAAACCAAACAAAAGAGGAAGAGATAGGGAATCTACCTGATCCAAATAATGAAAGAGAAGATGATCCAAAATCTTGAAACCAAAAGGGAATCACATAAATAGCCTGGAGACAAGGATTGAGATGATGCAAGAAAAGTTAAAGAAGGACCTAGAAGAAATAAAAAAGAGTCAATATATAATGAATACTGCAATAAATGAGATTAAAAAAAACACTCTGGAGGGAAAAAAATAGTAGAATAATGGAGGCAGAAGATGGGATTAGTGAAGTAGAAGATAGAATGGTAGAAATAAATGAATCAGAGAGGAAAAAAGAAAAACAAATTAAAAGAAATGACAATCTCAGAGACCTCCAGAACAATGTGAAATACCGCAACATTCAAATCATAGGAGTCCCAGAAGAAGAAACAAAAAGACCATGAGAAAANGCTGAGTGCCAAAGGATTGATGCTTTTGAACTGTGGTGTTGGAGAAGACTCTTGAGAGTCCCTTGGACTGCAAGGAGATCCAACCAGTCCATTCTGAAGGAGATCAGCCCTGGGGTTTCTTTGGAAGGAATGATGCTGAAGCTGAAACTCTAGTACTTTGGCCACCTCATGTGAAGAGTTGACTCATTGGAAAAGACTCTGATGCTGGGAGGGACTGCGGGCAGGAGGAGAAGGGGACAACCAAGGATGAGATGGCTGGATGGCATCACTGACTCGATGGACGTGAGTCTGAGTGAACTCTGGGAGTTGGTGATGGACAGGGAGGCCTGGAGTGCTGCGATTCATGGGGTCGCAAAGAGTTGGACACGACTGAGCAACTGAACTGAACCATTTCATTAAGATTTTCTGGAGATTTGTAACTGAGGTTGAAATAAAACCATATGCTCCCGAAAACCATTCTTCCGAAAAACACATGTGTTTCTGTTCTGTAAGTGAAAGAAAAGGTAAGAATATGAAGAGAAATAAGTAGTTACAGTGAGGCTAAACTGAACAAAGACTTAAGAGTGTGCTAGAAACTGTCTTTAATTCATAGGCCAGGGTTGTATGTCAAGTGTCTAAATCAACTAAATGACAGAGATCATCAGAAAGGACCAAACAGAAGGCACATCTATAGTTGTCAACAAGATACTCCCTTTAAATATAAAAATGTATTTAAATTAAAAGTAAAGGGATAGAGAAAGATATATGCAGCTAACATAAATCAAAAGGAAGTTGGTAGTGGCTTTATCAATTTCAGACAGAGAAGGCTAAGAGCATGGGAAGTTTTCAAGGATAAACATGGGCATTATGTAATAAAAGGCTCAGTTCTGCAAGCAAAACTCTTAATGTAGAGCATCAAAATATGTAAGGCAAACATTGATAGAAGAGCAAGGAGAAATAGATGAGTCCACTCTTATAGCTGGAGATGTGAACATTCTTCTATCATATATAGACAGATCCAGCAGGCAGAAAATCAGTAAGAACACAGTTGAACTCAAAAGCACCAATCAAATGAATATAACTGACAGGGACTGTTTCGTCCAACAAAAGCAGAATACACATTTTTCAAGCTCACATGGAATATTCACCAAGACTGGTCACATATTGGGCCATAAAACTCACTTTAACACATTTAAAAGAATAGATTTCATAAATAACTGCTCTCAGATCATAATAAAATTAGACTAGAAATAACAGAAAGACACTTGGAAATTCCAAATTATGTGGAGGTTACATAACACAATTCAAAATAATACACTGATAAATCAAAAGAAATTTTAAAAATATTTTGAGCTAAATTAAAATGAAAACATGACTTTAAAAATCTGTATGATGCAATAAAAGCAATGCTTAGAAGGAAATTTATACCATTGAATGCATCTAAGTTCCATCTTAGAAAACTAGCAAAAGGACAGTAAATTAAATCCAAAGTAAGCAGGAAAATGAAAATTTGAGCAGAAATCAATGAATCTGAAAATGAATCATTAGAGACTATCAATAAAAATCAAAACTTAGTTCCTTGAAAAGAATAAAATTGATAAGACTCTAGTTTGTTTAATTAGGAAAAAAAAGAAAAGAAACCACTATCAAAGAGCTATCATTACAGATACCATGAACAATAAAAGGATGATAAAGGAATAATTTGAACAATAATATGAACAACTTTGTGCTCACAAATTTGATAACCTAGCTGAAATGGGTTGGTTCCTAAAAGACAAAGTCTGTTAAAATTTACAGAAATGGAAATAGAAAATCTGATTACAGAAATGAAATCAGTAATTAATAACCTTCTAAAACAGAAATCTCCAGACCAAGATGATATCATCAGTGAGTTCTACGCCACCTTTAAGGAAAACAATATATCAATTCTCTGCAATGTCTTTCAGAAGGAAGAACCAGAGGAAATTCTTCCTAACTCTATGAAGCCAGAATTACCATAGTTCTGAAATGAAAGAAATTATAAGAAAACAACAGACAAATATCTCTCATCAATATAACTTCATGATTCAAAACAAAATATCAAACAATTCAAAATTTATAAGAAAAATTATATACTACGACCAAGTGGGGTTTATCCCGGATATGAAAGGTTGGTTCAACATTCAAAAGTCAGTTAGGTGGAGTGGTCAAGACAGTGGACTATAAAAAACCTGAGATCACTTTCTGTCAGTGGCACACCAAAATCTCAACTCTCTGCAGAAAAACCACCAGTGAAAAAGACTGGAACCTACCAGGAAAGATCTTCCACATCTACAGACACAAAAAAGGAACCACAATGAGACCAGGAGGAGGGGTTGACTCATGATATAATCAATTCTATATGCCCAGGTGACCAACAAACTGGAAAATAATTATATTGCAGAGATTCTCCCATACGAATGAGAGTTCTGAGCCCCACATCAGGCTTGTCAGCCCAGAGGTCCAGCACCAGGAAGATGAGTCCCGAAAGCATTTAACTTTGAAGGCCAGTAGAGCTTAATTGCAGGAGCACCACAGGACTGAGGAAAAACAGAGACTTCACTCTTAAAGAGTGCACAAAAACTCTCACATGCACAGGGACATAGGGCAAAAGAAGTAATTTGATAAGAGTCTAGACAAGACCTACTTTCTGGTCTTATGATGTCTTCAGTCCATCTTGGGCACACAGACACTGGTGCAGAAATATTGCATTTGAAATTAAGAGATTAGCAACTTAGAACAATCACATATACACATAGACTGCTATATAAAAACCACAAGGTAACCACAAACCTAACAATCTCTAGTAGGCAGAGACACAAATAAGAAAAAGGAATCCAAACACAACAATGAAGATAATCATTAAATCACAAGAGAACCAAAGAAGTGGGGGAAAGACCTACAGAAACAACTCCAAAAAATAAATAAAATGGCTAGAACATATATATTAATAATTATCTTACATAGAAATGGACTAAATTCTTCAACCAAAAGACTAAATGTATACAATAAAGACTTGTATATTTGCTGCCTACAAGGGACTCACTTTAGATATAGAGACACAGACAGGCTAAAATTGAGAGGGTAGAAAAATTTTTTCCATGCAAATGGAAATTTAACAAAAAGCTGTGGATCAACACTTTTATTAGACAGAATTGACTTCAAAAATAATACATTTAAAGGAGACAAAGAAGAACTTTACATAGGTATCAAGGGATCCATCCAAGAAAAAGTTATAAAAATTGTAGGTGTATATGCACCAAACATAGGAGCAACTCAATATATAAGCACATGTTAACAGACCTAAAAGGAAAAATCAATAGTAATGCAATAATAGTATGGGATTAAATATCCGACTTATATCAGTGGACAGATATCCAGACACAATATCAATGAAGGAAAACTAGTTTTAAATAACACATTCAACCAAATGAACTAATTGATATTGCCACAGTATTCCACTCAAAAGCAACAGAATACACATTTCTTTCAAGTACACATGGGAACATTCTCCAAGAAAAAACACATATGAGGTCATAAAACAAGCCTTGGTAAACTTAAGAAAACTGAAATAATTTCAAACATCATTTCTAATCACAACACTGTGTGTATGTGTGTACTCAGTCGTTCAAATGTGTCTGACTCTTTGGAACCCCATGGACTGTAGCCCACTAGACTCCTCCCTCTGTGGAATTTTCCAAGCAAGGATTCTGGAGTGGGCTGCCATTTCCTACTCTAGGGGATCTTCCTGACCCAGGGATTGAACCTCCATCTCTTTTACCTCCTGCATTGACAGGTGGATTCTTTACTACTGTGTCACTTGGGAAGCCCTAAGCATGACAATATGGGACTAGAAATCAATTTTTTTTTTAAATGCAAAGAAGCTAAACAATATGCAACTAAGCAACCAACGGATCACTGAAATCACAGAGGAAATCTGAAAATACCTAGAGACAAATGAAAACAAAAATACAATGATCTAAAACCAATGGGACAAGGAAAATGCAGTTCTAAGAGGGAAATTTATAGTGATACAAGATCACCTCAGAAAACAAGAAAAATCTCAAACCACTTAACCTTACCAGTAAAGCAACTAGAGAAAGAATAAACAAAAACCAAAGTTAGTAGAAATCATAAATATCATAGGAGAAATAAATGAAATCAAGACTATCATAGAAAATATAAGTGAAACTAAAATCTGGTCCTTTGAAAAGATAAAATTGATGAACCTTTAGCAAGATATTAAGAAAAACAAGGAGAGGACCCAAATGAAATCATAAATGGAAAGTGTCAAGTTACAATCAATAACCACAGAAATACAAGGAGAGTACCATGAGCAGCAATACACCAATACAATGGACAACCTAGAAGAAAGGGACAGATTACAAAGGTACTCTTTCCCAAGACTAAACAGGGAAAAAAATAGAAAATATGGACAGAGCAGTTACTAGTACTGACATTGAGTGATTAAAAAAAAACCAACAAACAGAAGTCCAGGACCAGATGACTTCACAGGTGAATACTATGAAACATTTAGAGAAGCGTTAATGGCCTTCCTTTTGAAACTATTCCCCCAAAGTTTGTGGCAGATCAATTTGTGGAAGGAATCTTCCAAACTCATCCTATGAGGTCAGCAGATACCAAAACCAGACAAAGATATTACAAAGAAAGAAAATGACAAGCCAAAATCACTGGTGAACATAGATGCAAAAATCCTCAACAAAATGCTAGTAAACCAATTGAAAAAATACATTTAAAAAGATCATTGGGGAGGGAGGTCCTAAGATGGCAGAGGAATAGGACAGGGAGACTACTTTCTCCCCCTCAAATTCATCAAAAGATCACTTGAATGCTGAGCAACTTTCACAAAACAACTTCTGAATGCTGGTGGAGGACAACAGGCACCCAGAAAGGCAGCCCATTCTCTTTGAAAAGAGATAGAACACAATATAAAAGACAAAAAGAGAGACAAAAGAGTTAGGGATGGAGACCCATCCTGGGGAGGGGGTCCTGAAGGAGAAGTTTCCAAACAGCAGGAAACCCTCTCACTGGCAGGTCTGTGGGGAGTTTGGGAATCTCAGAGGGCAACATAACCAGAAGACGAAAAAAAAAAAACAACAACAACTCATAGAATATGCACCTAACCACAACTCCCAGAGAAGAAGTAGCCCAGATGCTCTCATCTGCCACAAGCTAGCAGGGACTGTCAGGGAGTCATGGGTTGCATGCTGCTTAGGGTAAGGACCAGGCCTAAACGCCCTGAAGACAATCTGAGGGAGCTAACTTGACATGGTAACCCAAACTGTGGGGTAGCCAGAAAGAAAAAAAAAAAGGAGAGAGAGAGAACTTTCCCCAAAAAAGCTCTAACCTAAGGTGCAGCCTGGCCCACTCACAGAACAAAGGATTGAGCGAAAGCAAAGGAGAGGTAGGGGCCAAAAGCAAAGGGGCCGACTGTGGACTGGTCCCTCCCCCCACCAGAGTCAAAGAAGCAGGTGGGCAACAGCCTGAGCCAGCAGACAAGGGACAATCTCTGGCCCAGAGGTGGCATCCTCCACCAAACTGTGAGCAGGCTCCCATTACTAACCAAATCTTCCTGGGATCCTGGATGGTTGACATCTGCAAGGAAGGTCGCAGCCTGAGATCTGCACACAAGAAAAGACACATGTCACACCTGAGACGGTGCTCTCATGGCACACCCAGGAAACTGAGTGGCTGGGACTGGGGAGGTGATTAAGATGCATGGCCCACCTGGGACACTGTGCTCACCAAGCACCTGGTTGCCTGAGCTGCTTGGACATGAGAAGGGCACTAAATGCACTCCCAAAAGAGTCTGTGCCTTTGTGGAATACCCAAGAACCTGAACATGAGAAGATTAGACCTGGGAAGTGTATGAAACACAGGGCCTACTTTGGACAGTGCACCTGGAGAGCAACCTGGAGCCTGAGCAGTGTAGACCAGGAAAGTACACGCTGCTGTGAGCTGGGGCAAACTCAGAGTGGTCCATACATTGTGAGCACTCCCCACACATGCCAGTGATATTTGTTTGTAGTGTTCCTCCCTTCCCACAACACAACTAAACAAGTGAGCCTAAATGAGTGACCACTTTTGCCTGTTTGTGTTAGGGTGGAAATTATACACTGAAAAGATTTGCAAAGAGAGGAAGCCAAAATAGAGAAGACGGAACTGCTCTGGGAGTAACAGGTGCAACAGATTAATACCCTGTAGTTAACACTGATTAACCATTAGACCAAACAGAAGCAGACGATATTAAGAAGACGTGGCAAGAATACACAGAAGAACTGTACAAAAAAGATCTTCACTACCAAGATAATCACAATGATATGATCACTCACCTAGAGCCAGATATCCTGGAATGTGAGATCAAGTGGGCCTTAGCATCACTACGAACAAAGCTAGTAGAGGTGATGGAGTTCCAGTTGAGCTATTTCAAACCCTGAAAGATGATGCTGTGAAAGTGCTGCACTCAATATGCCAGCAAATTTGGAAAACTCAGCAGTGGCCACAGGACTGGAAAGGGTCAGTTTTCATTCCAATCCCAAAGAAAGGGAATGCCAAAGAATGCTTAAANATGTGAAGAGTTGACTCATTGGAAAAGACTCTGATGCTGGGAGGGATTGAGGGCAGGAGCAGAAGGGGATGACCGAGGATGAGATGGCTGGATGGCATCACTGACTCAATGGGTATGAGCCTGAGTGAACTCCAGGAGTTGGTGATGGACAGGGAGGCCTGGCGTGTTGCGATTCATGGGGGTCTCAAAGAGTCGGATATGACTGAGTGACTGAATTGAACTCAGATATGCAGATGACACTACCCTTATGGCAGAAAGTGAAGAAGAACTAAAGAGTCTCTTGATGAAAGTGAAAGAGGAGAGTGAAAGTTAGCTTAAAGCTCAACATTCAGAAAATGAAGATCATGGCATCCAGTCCCATCACTTCATGGCAAATTGATGGGGAAACAGTGGCTGACTTCATTTTGGGGGGCCCCAAAATCACTGCAGATGGCAATTGCAGCAATGAAATTAGAAGACGCTTACTCCTTGGAAGGAAAGTTATGACCAACCTAGACAGTATATTAAAAAGCAGAGACATTACTTTGCCCACAAAGGTCTGTCTAGTCAAAGTTATGGTACTTCCAGTAGTCATTTATGGATGGTATAGTTGAACTATAAAGAAAGCTGAGCACTGAAGAATTGATGTTTTTTAATTGTGGTATTGGAAAAGACTAGAGAGTCCCTTGGACTGCAAGGAGATCAACCAGTCAATCCTAAAGGAAGTCAGTCCTGAATATTCATTGGAAGGACTGATGCTAAAGCTGAAACTCTAATACTTTGGGCACCTGATGTGAACAACTGACTCATGAAAAGACCCTGAAGCTGGGAAAGATCAAAGCCTGGAGGAGAAGTGGTGGCAGAGGATGAGATGGTTGGATTGCATTACCGACTCAATGGACATGAGTTTGAGTAAACTCCGGGAGTTGGTGATGGACAGGGAAGCCTGGTGTTATAGAGTCCATGGGGTCACAAAGAGTTGTACACGGCTGAGTGACTCAACTGAATGGAAGTTCCTTGGCATAGATCCTGGTGATGATCATTTTATTATTTTCAAGATCAGTCTTTTCCCCATTCTCGTTTCAACCTGTATTATTTTTGTGGTGGCCTACCAATGAGGATAAATTTGTCATATTTAGAATATTGTGAAAATACCAAAGGTTTGAGTCCAGGCCAATAATTCAGAAGTCTGGAACTTTCTTGGCATCTCATTCCCAAATTCATTCTCTTGGAATCTAGGGTTGCCAGGATTGATTGTAATTCTCAAAACTTGTGATATCCACAGCCCTTCCACTCTAATTTCCTGTTCTTATCAGTTGAGATCTCATTTCTAAGGGATTTTTGCTCCTTTGGCAGGGCTTTTGACCTTTTCCATATTGTTAGCTTTCAGTTCTCTTCTTCCTTTAGGGAGAGCAAGCACCCTGCACTTCATAAGGCCAGCTGTGCCAGGGGAGCTCAAGAAAAGTGTGCCATAGGGCAGAGATCTTCCCCTTAGATCAAAGTCCACTCATTCCTCACCAGCAAGCCCTGGTACACTGCAGGTGGGAAGAAAGGAGCTGGTCTGATATGTCTCACATTCTATTTGGGACCACTGATTTCTTTTGCATCTAAGTTCCACTGTTGAAGCTAGTCCATTTTTTTTCCAGATTATTTTAACTCATAGTGATATTCTCTTAGAGACCTCATTTTTTTTTTTTATTCCAATTTAAATCTCCTCAGGGAAAAACCAGATTTTTTCAGATGGATTTGTATACATGTGACTACCATAGGAGAGGCGGGTTCACGTTCTCTCTTGTTGTGCCGTCTGTTGCATACAGATTAAACTGTAGATACTCGTCCTCTATTCCAAAGTCCTAGAATGTTTCAGAGAAGTTAAGAGCTCCTGAGTGCTTGGTCATTAAAGGCTGGTTTACTAAAAAGACAGAACTTTACTACGATATCAACAGCTCCCTGATTTTGCCTTGATTTCTTTCATCTGATATCCAAGTCCTCAAAGATAGAATCCCAAGTAACTGAAGCATTCCAGTTACCACTGGCTATGTAGGCTATGAATCTGTGGGCAATTTGTCAGGAGACATAGATACAGTGCACTCATTCCAGTTTAGCTCTGTATCAGAGTTAACTGCTTTGTAATACCTATTCTCATTTTATTCTCCAGTAAAAGAAAACTTTCTACCTCATTTTAATTTGACACTCAGTTCCCCAGAATAAGAGTACATTCCTGAGACATCTTTTGCTCAGCATAACCATATGTGACTACGTTCTGTCCAATGTGTGATAAGCAGAAATGTGTGTCACTTTAATAAACTTTACCTTAAGAAATATTGTATGTGCCCTTTATGTCTTCCTCTGCTGGAAACACAGAGGACACGGTCATATCACCAAGGAGAACATGAGACAGAAGAACCCTACGACACAATACCAAATATACCATATAAGCATTGGAGTGCAAACCCAGACTTTTATTTAAAAGAGAAATACACTTCTAACCTGTTCCAATCACTGTTATTTTAGGAGTTTCCTTCACTAACACNCCTTTATGTCTTCCTCTGCTGGAAACACAGAGGACACGGTCATATCACCAAGGAGAACATGAGACAGAAGAACCCTACGACACAATACCAAATATACCATATAAGCATTGGAGTGCAAACCCAGACTTTTATTTAAAAGAGAAATACACTTCTAACCTGTTCCAATCACTGTTATTTTAGGAGTTTCCTTCACTAACATATACAAATTTTATGTCCTGTGAGCTTCATAGAAGTGACTAATTGAAGGCTTGGAGCACACACTGCCTAATCTTACTTGTTCCAGTCCTCACTGCTCTTTCCATTTTCTCAGTCACCTGTGTTATCGATCTAATACTTTCTCTCCACTTATGCCTTTGCTTCTTTTCAGTTTGGATTCTGGGCCTGTTTCCCTAGGTTTCTAATTTCAGTTCTCTGTCCTGCTACAACATTCATTTTTTTTCTCCTCAGCTCAGTGATTATGTAAACATTCTTCCAGTTATCATCTGACACTACTCAGTTCTGGATCTTCTAGACTCATAAGACATGTTCTCAGGCAGAACTGAACATACCATGCAAGACAAAGCATTTATTATTCTCCTGCTTGTCCCTTACATCTCCTCACAATTGAAGACTTTGGAAAACTGTTATTCACATCAACTTTCTAGCTCGGACAGACGAATGAACACAGAAAAAATGAACTTCCAAGGAATGAGAGTGTATTGAAAGCCCACAAATGAGTAATATCAAGGTGAGAAATCTCATATCTGTCAAACACCACTTCCCTCCACTGACTCAAGCTGTAGCCAAACACCTTTGAATGGAGGGATGCTATTTCTGTTCTGCTCAATTGACCTTTCCTAGCCACCTTCCCCGAGATGCTTCTAAATTCTTCCATATAACGTATATTATTTTCAATGGCATCAATGGTCAATAAAAGAATATGCCCTTACCTCAGTCCCAGAATAGAATGTCCATTATCATTAATGATGATCATAACCTGAGAAGAGTCAATTGACCTCTTATCATATGCCCTCAGGTGACACAATCTGGCTTCCCTGGAGGTTTTTGTGCATTTGATACAATAGGATTAATTCAGCATAAAGATGTTCTCTGGCCTATCTGAACTTAAAGTAGAATACAAAATGACCTACTTTGACTATACTTAACTTCTCTTACAGTTAGTGTTTCTTTTTTTTTCCCCTGACTCTTAGTTCATTACTTTCCCAAAGTGTTTACGTGAAAGGATTCTTAAATGCTTACATCTACACCTATATTAGAATGTTAATACTTTTAAAAAAAAAAACCCACCATATTATCAAGGAACATCCCCAGTAGGAGGTAAGCAGAAAATTAGTATTAGCAAGAGATAAAAAATGAATCTGAAACGGAGGCTTGGGATTCTGTTTGGCAAGGATTTCTGACCTGATGGTATGCTAGTACACTTAAAGAAGGAAGACGCTATCTAGGGAGAATATAATTTATTAATTGAATGGTCAGTGTTTCAAAAGGAATCAAGCTAAACTTTCATAAAAGAAGGACATTCATTTTATTAGGCAGTATCTAAAAACTGAAAGTTTCACCAATTTTGTGTACATATACCTCCAAATCAGATATCATCAAGCTATTAACAAAAAGGCAAATTTTAAAAAATCACTACTATATAGTTATGGTAGCAGTATAAAACTACTCATAGTTATGACTCAGTTTTGCTGAGTCATCTTCACATGCTTAAATAGCTCTTCCACCTTGAATGTGTTCTGATCCTATAAAAATCTGAAACTAGTCATTATTTCCATTGTCTTTGTTTATTTTTCTTCACAAAAGAGTAATCATGAAGGAAACGTTGTCACGCTTCTCTTATAGCACTCACTGGCTATAGAGCAGTGCTAGACCCACATCAGGTACTCACATTTTGAAAGGTTAAATCATATTTGAGATTATGTGGTATAGTGGCATTTATACAATATCAGAGTTTAGATCCTTGACCTATACCATAGATGAATCTATCATTATAAAAACATAGGTCTTATCTATACAACTTTAAAATATTCAGGTTTGGGGAAAAATATTACAAATAATTGTTCAGCACTGAAAGCGGAAGTCACTCAGTCATGTCCGACTTTTTGCCACCCCACTGACTATACACTCCATAGAATTCTCCAGGCCAGAATACTGGAATGAGTAGCAATTCCCTTCTCCAGGGGACCTTCCCTACCCAGGGAGAGAACACAGGTCTCCCGCATTGCAGGCAGATTCTTTACCAGCGGGGCCACCAGGGAAGACCTCATTTTATTTATAAGTGAGCAGTTATGGATGATCAACAGCTCAGACTCTCCTCTAGCAGCTTCCTTTGCTTAAGCAAAAGGGAAAAGGGGAAAGGAACACTCTCATACAGAGGTGGATGCCACCAGAGTGAACCCTGCCATTCTGGATGTGAGGCCACTTGGAAATACGAGCAAGCCCGAGGGGCTCAGAGCCCTGTGTTGCTTGGGACAGGACACAGGTAGCTAACATCTAGGAGCAGAGTCTGGAAACCTGTGTTCAAGAACTGTCTACACTGAGTATTGGCAGCAGAAGCCAGGGCAAGATACTTTACTCTGACAACCCTTGCTTTTTTTAGCACTAGTGATAGAATTAGCAATAAAGATAGAATTTTTAAATAACATTTTTATTCTTAAATGTCAAGATATGCTTACTCACAATCTTTCATGTTATCACTCCTTTCAAGCTTCTTAATAAACAAAAATATCAAGAAAAATTACAATACTATCTATTGAAAATCAATGATGCTTCTTAAAAACTTTAAAAAGCATAATTTAGACAATGACAAAGTAAATCAACTTTAGATATTTTCAGTGAAACCTTCTTAAATAAAGAAATCTGTTATGATACAAGCAAATTGGACTGATTCAGTTCAGCAAGAGAGACTATAAGGAATTGTGAATTGGTATTTCATCACAGGAAGTGAAAGGACAACTTTTATTGCTTATGGATTGGACAAAAATCTTATGGTGAGAAATAAGGAGTTCAGTATCTGAGTTGGTTGATTTTTTAAAATAAGGACACAACTATATGAGGTTCTAAGTAAAAATGCAGGTATTATATAAGTCATATACTCTGTGGTTCTAATTTTATAACTGATTAAGGGGGTTGGTGGTGGTTCAAGTTCTAAGTCACACTAGCTTTTGGCCATCTGCTGACCAGTCCAGAGGACTGGCCACAAACACAGTCTCATTTCTTATCCACAGCACGGTGATGATCCCATGTCATCATCTTCAAAAAACAAAAAGTTTAGAGTCAAATCAGGGTATGAGCTTTTGCTTCTTTTGTTAAGGATGAGTTGTCAGGTCACCAGATATGATAGTGGCTACACAGCAACATTTAAAACTGGAGATGTACACAAAGTAGAAAAGAAGAGTGATGATTGGATTTTGTAGAATGCTTCAAACTCGTGTGCAGGAACTACTGAACTCAGGACTAGTCAGACGAAAGGTATTACGATCTACCTTGAAGAGTCAAATGGCCAATTCCTCCACTTCAGAGGAGCATTCTACTTAGCTAAGAATATTTATCCAAATGCCGCACAAAATGATGGGAATGGTACAGGTTAATAGAAAGTCTAAAGCTACTAGATTTTCTCTTATTACTGGGGCCAAATAGTTTAGATTTTTCTTTTGAGTATTGAAGCTGTGAAAGAATCATTTAAAACTTAAGGTTAATGATTAGCCTTTCCAATGGTATAATATCATTGTANTAGAGGGGCCTCAGCTGAATCTTGTTGAATCCTCAAAGTGTGGAACTTAAATAAAGAAACCTGTTAATATGTAACCAACATGAGTTTTACTGACTTCCTTCAGCAAAGAAAAAGGCCAGAAAGGTGATCCTGAAACAAAGTGTCAATAGGAGTAAATAGATGCATGGATTTTGTTATTTAGGGGTTAGACTCGGGTCATTAGAAGGGGGATATTAGGAGGGGGATACTGTGAAGCTTCAGAACTGATTGATGTAAGTGAGGCAAGATTTTGAGCAAATAAGTGCTCAAAACATTCTGCGGTTACAATGATTTACAGGGGTGGTTGTTCCAGTTTTCAATATCTACCACTTAATTCGAGACACATTAATAATATCATTGCTTAATGGATTATATTACCTATTTAGCTCAAATGTCTTCTATTTATTCTGTGAGATAAAAATGGAAATATGATTAGAGAGCTCACTGCTGCCTGTATAAATTCAAGCACTGAAATGGCCAGTAGCATATATGTGTGTATAATTGGAGCTATGGAGCCAGAAGACTGTTTAAATCCAGCACTACCACTCCCTGAATATACAACACTGATCTCGTTGTCACCTCTCAGTTCAGATGTTTAAAATGAGATAAAAATTGTACCTCTTCCATGTAATGGTTATGAGGATTAAATGAGTTAATATATGCAAATCATTTAGGTAGTGTCTGGTACATAGTTAATAAGGAAATAAATAGTAGCCTTCATGATTCTGGTCAGATGATGATATCTTATTTCTTCATATCAAAAAGTACTTTCTGCCTATTTCAACCCACCTTCACAGGATATAATCAATCAAACTAACAACACAATATACTCTAAAATAAAATAGCATTTATAGACTCACTATCCACAGGATGCTGTGAAGTTATTTCACTGTAGTCTTGGATATTTCTGGTATGTGGTAAATTTATTTTTGTGTTAACCTGAGTACTAGCCCTGAGGGCTCCTGGATATAGTTTCCCAGCCTTCCGGGTTAAATCTATAAGAAAGCATAGCCAATAATGGTGTCTGTCTCCTTAAAGCTTAATTTTTTTTTTTCCCTTTAGCTCGGGAACTCAGAAGTTACAGTGTATTTTAGAAAGTCTTTTATTAACAGATGACTTCTATTAATTTGTGGAGAAAATTAGATATTATGACAGCTAATACTGAAACCTTATAAGCTATACTTCCAGAAACCTGATAGAAAATCTAGCTTCTTTGCCTGTCCTCTTTAATTTTTCATTCTGTAATGCTGTTACTAGTGTGATATCACAGTCAGTAAATTTTTCACTTCGGGTCCTGGCACAAAGCCAGGTGGTTTTAAAGTCACTTGCGCAGGCAAAAGAAGAATGGTACCTTTGGAGTGGAAGTATCCTGGAGGGCATTGTTGCAATTAGGTAGATGAATGACCATGGGTTTTAATTAGAACACTTGGTACACACTCCATATCTTTATTCTAAGAAACTGCACTCACGGAGCGAGGTAGTGTACTACTGAGTCAATATCCTGCGGATCTGTAAGCACAATTTCTGAGTAGGAGCCGTTTTAACTTCATTTATTTATACCTTTGCTATTTTTAATAGACAGAATCATTTGTGATTAACCCTATAGGACAGTTCTACAATCAAATTAATTTTTAAAGTCATTCAGAGGAGGAAAAAGGTGAACATTATGAAGATGGATAAGAATGTCATTTTTTTATGCCCTACACCCAATAATAATGTTATTATTCTGTTCTTTTTAACATAGGACCCATGCACTTTAAAAAAGTAACAGCTTTCTGCAGACTTGCTTCACAGCACCCGTTTTTAAAATCAAGATGAACATGTTATTTCTCCCCTCCATCTAAAGATTTCAAACCAAACCTTGAAACAATCAAGTTCATAAATAGTACCTACAGCCAAAATGCAATACAAATAACACTAAAAATAAAATTGCTTCATAATAAAACTACTCCCATGTCATCATTGAAGCACTTACCCCTTGAATCATTGATTCAACAAGCTTTTCTTGATAATCAACACTATATACCTCTACCTTGAAGGCATGATAAAAGATTCTAGAAATACAATCTTTTCAATAAATGGTGCTGGGAAAACAGGACAGGAAAACTGGACAGTTACATGTAAAAGAATGAAATCAGAACACTTCTTAACACCAAACACAAAGACAAACTCAAAATGGATTGAAGACCTAAATGTAAGACCAGAAAATATAAAACTCTTAGAGGAAAACATAGGCAGAACACTCAATGACATAATTCAAAATAAGATCCTCTATGATCCACCTCCTGGAGTAGTGGAAATAAAAACAAAAGTAAACAAGTGGGACCTGATTAAATGTAAAAGCTTTTGTGCAGCAAAGGAAACTATAAGCAAGGTGAAAAGACAACCCTCAGAATGGGAAAAAATAATAGTAAATGAAACAACTGACAAAGGATTAATTTCCAAAATATACTAGCAGCTCATACAACTCAATACCAGAAAAACAAACAACCTAATCAAAAAGTAGGAAAAAGATCTAAACAGATATTTTTCCAAAGAAGACATACAGATGGCTAACAAACATGAAAAGATGCTCAACATCTCTCATTATTAGAGAAATGCAAATCAAAACCACAATGAGATATCACCTCACACTGATNCAGGAAAACTGGACAGTTACATGTAAAAGAATGAAATCAGAACACTTCTTAACACCAAACACAAAGACAAACTCAAAATGGATTGAAGACCTAAATGTAAGACCAGAAAATATAAAACTCTTAGAGGAAAACATAGGCAGAACACTCAATGACATAATTCAAAATAAGATCCTCTATGATCCACCTCCTGGAGTAGTGGAAATAAAAACAAAAGTAAACAAGTGGGACCTGATTAAATGTAAAAGCTTTTGTGCAGCAAAGGAAACTATAAGCAAGGTGAAAAGACAACCCTCAGAATGGGAAAAAATAATAGTAAATGAAACAACTGACAAAGGATTAATTTCCAAAATATACTAGCAGCTCATACAACTCAATACCAGAAAAACAAACAACCTAATCAAAAAGTAGGAAAAAGATCTAAACAGATATTTTTCCAAAGAAGACATACAGATGGCTAACAAACATGAAAAGATGCTCAACATCTCTCATTATTAGAGAAATGCAAATCAAAACCACAATGAGATATCACCTCACACTGATCAGAATGGCCATCATCAAAAATTCTACAAACAATAAATGCTGGAGAGCGTATGGAGAAATGGGAACCCTCTTGCACTGTTGGTGGGAATGTAAATCGGTACAGCCATTATGGAAGACAGTATGGTGATTCCTTAATAAACTAGGAATAAAACCACCATATAACCCTGCAATCCCACTCTTAGGCATATACCCTGAGGAAACCAAAATTGAAAAAGACACATGTATCCCATTGTCCAGTGCAGCACTATTTACAATAGCTACAACATGGAAGCAACCTAGATGTCCATCGACAGATGAATGGATAAAAGAATGTGGTACATATACACAATGGAATATTGCTATGCTAAGTCACTTCAGTCATCTCCAACTCTGTGCGACCCCAGAGATGGCAGCCCACCAGGCTCCCCCGTCCCTAGGAGTCTCCAGGCAAGAACACTGGAGTGGGTTGCCATTTCCTTCTCCAATGCATGAAAGTGAAAAGTGAAAGGGAAGTCGCTCAGTCATGTCTGACCTTTGGCATGGACTGCACCCTACCAGGCTCCTCCATCCATGGGATTTTCCAGGCAAGAGTACTGGAGTGGGGTGCCATTGCCTTCTCCAATGGAATATTACTCAGCCATAAAAAGGAACNAAGTGAAAGGGATGTCGCTCAGTCGTGTCTGAACTTTGGCATGGACTGCACCCTACCAGGCTCCTCCATCCATGGGATTTTCCAGGCAAGAGTACTGGAGTGGGGTGCCATTGCCTTCTCCAATGGAATATTACTCAGCCATAAAAAGGAACACATTTGAGTCAGTTCTGATGAGGTGGATGAATCTAGAACCTATTATACAGAGTGAAGTAAGACAGAAAGAGAAAGATAAACATCATATTCTAATGCATATATATGGAATCTAAAAAAATGGAACTGAAGAATTTATTTACAATGCAGCAATAGAGAGGAGAAGGCAATGGCAACCCACTCCAGTGTTCTTGCCTGGAGAATCCCAGAGACGGGGGAGCCTGGTGGGCTGTTGTCTATGGGGTCACACAGAGTTGGACATGACTGAAGCGACTTAGCAGCAGTAGGAGCTATAGAGAAACAGACATACAGAATAGACTTATGGACATGGGGAAAGGGGAGGAGAGGGTGGGATGTATGAAGAGCGACATGGAAGCCTACATTACCATATGTAAAATAGATAGCCAACAGGATTTGCTGCAGGCCTCAGGAAACTCAAACAGGAGCTCTGTATCAACTCAGAGGGGGTAGGATAGGGAGGGAGATGGGAGGGAGGTTCAAAAGGGAGGGAATATATCTACACCTATGGCTGATTCATACTGAGGTTTAATAGAAAACAATAAAGTTCTGTAAAGCAATCAACCTTCAATAAAAAAAATACAATTATCCTTCAATAAATATAAAGATTCCAGAAATATAAAGGAGAATAGAATATGATCTTAACAATTGCTATGGTCTAAATGTGTGTCCACAAAATTCATTTGTTGAAACCTCATGCCCAGGTGATGGTATTATAAGGTGAAGCAATTAGATGATAAGGATGGAGTCCTCATGAATAAGATTAATACCTTTACAAAAGACCTAAGAAAGTTCCCATGTCCCTTCCATCAGTTTACAGTGGAAAAAGTAGTCATCTAGGAAGCTGGCACTCACAAGTCAGTGAAGATCCTCCAGTTCCATGATCGTGGATTTTTCTAGCCCCTAAACTGTGAGACCTAAACTTATAGTGTTTATAAGCTATCCATTTATAGTACTTTTTCATAGCAGACTGAACAGACTTAGAAAATATTCAAGAGGTGAACCTTAAAGAATAGAGAAATTTAACAATAGAAATGTAAATAATAACAAGATAGCCAATTTTATCTTTCAAACTGGGCTTCTTGGATAAACAAGAAATGATGTTTCCTTTTACGTCTGTCCCTGTACATAGTCTTTTCAACACAAAGCTGCTTTGATTTCCCAAAATAGAGCCACAGAGATTTGACACAGACATTATATGTTGAACATCTGGGAAAGAAATTATAGAATTCTGCTGAAAGGGTCATCTTGTAAAGCAGGGTCTTCCAAATCACACTAGAAAATCATTATGGATCTTCTGCCAATTTTGACCCAATACAACTTTACAACTATGATGGAAATCTAAAGCCCGGATCCACCATCCATACCTCCCATGACTAGCATCATCAGGCTATCCTTAGCCCCCTATTCTTCATCTAATTTTTTCTCTCTCTTAAAACTTCTGTCCTCGCCCCTCCCCGTATTAATCTTTGATTAATTGCTGGCCCTATTTCAATAGAGTTCACCCACTAGGTTTTAAACTAAAGAAAGCAGGGGAAACCACTAGGCTAGTCAAGTATGACCTAAATCAAATCCCCTACGATTATACAGTGGAGGTGATGAAGAGATTCAAGCAATTAGATCTGGTAGACAGAGTGCCTGAAGAACTATGACAGAGATTTGTAACACTGTACTGGAGGCGCTGACCAAAACCATCCCCAAAAAAAGAAATGCAAGAAGGCAAAGTATTCTCTGAGGAGGCTTTACAAATAGTTGAGGAAAGAAGAGAAGTGGAAAGAAAGGTAGAAAGGAAAAGTTATACCCAATTGCATGCAGAGTTCCAAAGAATAGCAAGGAGAGGCAAGAAGGCCTTCTACAATGAACAATGCCAAGAAATAGAAGAAAACATCAGGAGGGGAAATACTAGAGATCTCTTCAAGAAAACTGGAGATATCAGAGGATAACTTCATCCAAAGAAGGGCACAATAAATGACAGAAATGGTAAAGACCTAGTAGAAACAGGACAGATCAAGATGGCAAGATTACACAGAAGAACTGTACCTCAAAGATTTTAGTGACCTGGATAACCACAATGGTGTGATCACTCACACCAGACATCCTGGAATGTCAAATGGGCCTTAAGAAGCAGTGCTGCCAATAAAGCCAATGGAGTTGATGGAATTCCAGTGGAGGTATCTAAAATCCTTAAAAGATGATGCTGTTAAAGTGCTGCACTCAAAAGGTCAGCAAATTTGGAAAACCTAGCAGTGGCCACAGGACTGGAAAAGGTCATCATCATTCCAGTTCCCAAGAAGGGTAGAACTAAAGAATGTTCAAAATACTGGACAATGGCACTCACTTCCCATGCTAGTAAGGTTTTGCTTAAAATCCTTCAAGCTAGACTTCAGCTAAACTTGAATCAAGAACTTCCAGATATATAAGCTGGATTTAGAAAAGACAGAGGAACCAAAGATCAAATTTCCAATATCTGTTAGATCATAGAGAAAGCAAGAGAATTCCAGAAAAACATCTACTTCTGTTTCATTGACTATGCTAAAGCCTTTGACTGTGTATATCATAACAAACTGTGGCAAACTCTTAAAGAGATGGGAATACCAGGCCATCTTACCTGTCTCCTGATAAACCTGTATGCGGGTCAAGAAGCAACAGTTAGAACCTTATATGGAACAACTGACTAGCTCAAAATTGAGAAAGGAGTAAAACAAGGCTGTATATTGTCATTCTCTTTATTTAACTTATATGCAGAGTACATCATGCGAAATGCCAGGCTAGATGAAGCACAAGCAGGAATCAAGACGGCTGGGAGAAATATCAACAACCTCAGATATGCAGATGATACCACTCTAATGGCAGAAAGTGAGGAGGAACTAAAGAGCCTCTTCATGAGGCTGAAAGAGGAGGGTAAAAAGCTAGCTTAAAATTCAATATTAAGAAAATTAAGATCATGGCATCCGGTCCAATCACTTCATGGCAAATAAAAGGTGGAAGCAGTGACAGATTTCCTCTTCCTGGGCTCTAAAATCACTGCAGATGGCAACTTCAGCCAAAATCAGAAGACAAATGCTTTTTGGAAGGGAAGCTATGACAAATCTAGACAGTGTTTTAAAAAGCAAAGGCATCACTTTACCAACAAAGGTCCATATAAGTATATGGATGGTCTTTCCAGCAGTCACTTATGGATGTGAGAGTTGGACCATAAAGAAGTCAGAGCACAGAATGACTGATGCTTTTGAACTATGGTGCTATAGAAGACTCCTGAAAGTCCCTTGGACAGCAAGGAGATCAAACCAATCCTAAAGGAAATCAATTCTGAATATTTATTGGAAGGACTGATGCTGAAGCTCCAATAATATGGTCACCTGATGCAAAGTGCCAATTCATTGGAAAAGATCCTGACGCTGAGAAAGATTGAAGGCAGAAGGAGAAGAGGGCAACAGAGAATGAGATGTTTGAATGAGATCACTGATTCAATGGACATTAATTTGGACAAACTATGAGAGATGGTGAGGGACTGGGAGGCCTGGTGTGCTGCAGTCCATGGGGTCACAAAATCAGACACATCTTGATGACTGAACAACGACAACTACACCCACCCACACCAGCTATTTCAACTTTCACTCCTCTACCATGTCTATCTTCTTGCCCTAATAGATATTCTACAATTTGTCTATATTTTGAAGACATTGTTTCCCTTGCAACTATCTAGAATGGAAAATATTGTTAATCAAAATAGTGGTAATTTATTGAAAATATTTTCTAGGAACCTTGCTAAACAGTTTACAAATATTACATCTTTTCATGTTAGTTAATTTCACAGTGACCTATTATTACTCCTAACTGATAGCTAAAGCAAACAAGACAGAAAAAAGATATATAATTTGCATCAGTACCTAAAGCTACAAAGTAGTACAATTGAGATTCAAATCAAGATTGCTTTTAAGAAGGATAAGGTTTTGGACACAGACAGTGTTTTAATTTTGACACAATACTAGACTTATAGAAAATTTACTTTCCCTAACCTGGAACAGTTTCTGAATCTGTCTTTGTATTTCCTGATACTGACATTATAAAGATTTCAGGGCATCTTTTAATTTTTTTAGAATGTACCCCAGTTTGGGTTGGTTTCATGCAAAACCCTGCTCTCAACTACCTCATGGCCATATTCTTTCTCATCACATATAGTACAGCTGCTTTTCCAAAGACTGATGCTAACACACTAGCAGAATTAGTATTTACCTTTTGAATTCTTTTTCTTAAAGAGGATTCCAAAATTGTATTAGCTTAAGTTCCCACAAAAACAGTCTGGCCTCTGCCACAAATATTTCATCTCAACATATTCAAATGGAATAAACTAACTCTCCTCACCACCAAAGCTAGTGCCCAGTGGTGCCAACATCCATTAAGAGTCAGAAATTCAGTGCCACCCTAGATGTCTTTATCTGCTCTCACCTATGATTTTCACTAAAGCTTATCCATACTACTTACAAAGTTTCTAGGATAAGTCTCCTTTTCTTTTTCTCCACTCTTTACTAAATTTTCTTAGTCTCTTATCCTCTCCCTTCTAGACCAAAACAAGTCTATCTTGTCTCCCAATCTGCAGTCTTGTTCCCTCCATCATCCACATCCCTTTCACTGTTCTTTTTCCAATACTACAAATTGAATTGAATATCCCAATTGCTTACAAGGAATCACTAGCTTAGCATATATATTATTAGGATAGAGTCCAAACTTCCTGGAGTGTCATATAAAACCTCTGTGGTCTTGTCCTTGACTGTTTCTCCATCCACAGCTCCTGCTGCTTCGATAATGCTCCTGTAACCTTGCCCCTCCCCTCATGCCTTCTGCCCATATCTTAATTTTTCCAAACCCTCATTATTTCTAAATGTTCACCAAAGGTACCGAGTAATTTTATAACTTGAAGTCTTTGCATATGCTGTTTTCTTGCTTGAAAAAATTTACCTTCCCATCTCCATCTGATGGATTTCTATTCACCCTCAAAATTAATAGAGTCTCTTTGTGGAAATGTTTGTTCTCAACTTTATTTATCTACAGTTTCCTGTAATTTAGACATTATTATGCTCTTGGCACTTAAATATTTACCTTTGCAAAGACTGCCTTTGTCTCCTGCTCACCCCTAATACTCCGATAGACTGCAGGCTCTTTAAAATCAGGGGTTATGTCTTGAGTATTTGATATCCCTATTGCCTGGACAGTAGCAAATATTTGCTAACTTAAAGTAAATCCTGCTCCATGGGTCAGAAATCTTTCCCAAACGTAATGAAATGAGTTTTTGCTGAAAGGAAGAATTTGAAAAGTATCAGTCCAGGTCTACAGAAGCAAACCCAATTCCACTGCAGTGGTTCAAGGGACAAGAAGTATCAAATGGACTACTTTCAGAGGTACAGACAGAGTTCAGGGGACCAAAAAGGGATGTTATCACCCAATCACTAGCTACAGGAGGTGGGAATAGTGCTAGTGGATCCAGTGAGGGATGGGTACACAGAGGAGCAACTATGAGTAAACCAGTAGATAAGGAGGGAACCAGCCACTGCCAGGAGCTCAGCATGAAAGTGGAGATATAGGGGGAATACCTTCCCTCCTCTGTTCTGTGCTCCCAGCCCCCACTGAAATCTCTAGCTAAGCCCATTGAAAAGCCAGTTGTTAAGGGAGTTTAGATGAAGCTTTCTCAGGCAGTCAGCCTTCTGGGCTAAAAATGGATGAATCTAAGTTGAATAAAGAAGAATATCAGCATGACAGCCAAGAAAAGCAATGCAGAGGCAAAGGTTCTTATTTGTTGTGTGTTATGTATTACCCACATATTCATATAAGTACCTTATGTCTATCTCTTTTAATCCTCCCCACAATCCTGTATTATAGGTATATTACTGTCTCCTTCTCTCTAGAAAAGGGAAAACTGAAACTTAGAGAAATTAAAATGAATTGCCACAGTTCACCTATAGCTAATCATGTGCTATCAAGCCCAACATTGATTCTCTGTCAGAAGTCAAGTAACATTATATATATATATATATGAGCCAGATTTGCTGCTGGATCACAATACCTCCCCTCTGGNAGAGAAATTAAAATGAATTGCCACAGTTCACCTATAGCTAATCATGTGCTATCAAGCCCAACATTGATTGTCTGTCAGAAGTCAAGTAACATTATATATATATATATATGAGCCAGATTTGCTGCTGGATCACAATACCTCCCCTCTGGACCAGAAACTTCTAAGATGGAACTCAAGTAGAAAGGTAGATGATCCAATACCACATTGCCTAATGATTTCCTTATAATGAATTTTAACCTCATTTGCCAGTCCATTTGTCATGTAAATAGAAAAATAAAGAAGGGAGGTGGCTCCTTCTCTTTACTTCCAAATCCAGCACATCATAACAAGGCAGTTTCCTAATATAGTCTATAGTTTGAAAAGGGACTTGCTCGTTTTAGATTTTTAAACACTTCTTTTCACCAGATAAATCTTTAACATTGGAGTTTCAAGTCACATTGCCTTCAGATCCCAAATCTATAAATTTATTTTTTAATAGAACATTTATTTTAGTAAAATTTGCCCCCAAACAAAATGAAAACTCAGAGAGTTTGTTTATAAAGTACCCAAGACTATATCAATATTGGAGACTTTTACTTAATAACTTAAAAAGGAGCCAACTATACTACATTTCAGAGAAAGGAAACAAAGACAGCTAAAAGATTGTAAATTAAGACCCAGGAGAAAAGTTTGAAGAAACTGCCATTATGTATCCTATTAAAAAAAGAAAAGAAATGCTGCTGCTGCTGCTAAGGCACTTCAGTCGTGTCCAACTCTGTGCAGCCCCATAGATGGCAGCCCACTACGCTCCCCCGTCCCTGGGATTGAGTAGAGTCTAAATAAAAGTATCAAAGAGTGTGAATTACAGAGAAAGGGTGAGAAATGCAGTTCATTTCATCAAATCTGTATGTGAATTGCAGCATGAGACATAGATACTCTACAGAATACAAAAGTGGACAAGTGCAGTCCCTGCTCAGGATGGGGTGACACCCTTACAGACAAATACCCAAAATGCAAAGTCCAGTGTTTTAAGTGTTATAATGGGTGCTTGGTGCAAAGGGGCGCATGATTCCACCATGATGTTAGACCACCATTATCTCTTGGTGCATTTCTGTAATAACATCTTGTCTCACTATTTCCACTCTTAGCCACCCACAGTCTAGCCTACACAGCAGCCAGATTGTAGGTCTGGTCATGTCAGTCCTCTGCTCAAGACTCCAGTGGCCTGCAGCACATTCTTCCCATGGCTGCCAAGGCTCTCAATGGTTTGGCTCCTCCTTGCCTCTCCTGTGTTACCTCCTGACCCCTCCCTCTCACTCACTGTGCCCGGGCCTCATGTATCTCCATGTCTCCCCTGCCCCCACCCACCATGTATACTCAGCATTTGCAGCTTCTGGTCTCTCTTCCTAGAAGATTCCGCCTCCAGACAGTTGGATCGAGAAGATGAATGTCTCAGCTTATGCAAAAAGAGTTAATTTTATCTTCCTCTATCTTTTTGTTCTATTCGGGCCCTTAGCCACATTGGGGAAGCTGGGCTTCATGATGCCTACTGACACAAATGCTGTTTTCTTCTGGAGACACTCTCACAGACACACCCAGAAATAATGTCTTACCAGCTCTCTGGGCATCCCTTAGCCCTGTCGAGCTGACACATAAAGTTAATCATCAGATATAGTTTACTTATTCACTTTCCAAATATTAACTCCTCAGAACAGTGTTGTCTGACCTCTTTATCTATAAAGGCAGCTTCGGACACACTCTATACCCTTACTCTATTTTAGTTTTCTCTCTAGCAGTCACACTAGTTATTAGTATACTTATATCCCTTTGCATATTAATTTATTATCTGTCTCCACACACTTAAATGTAAGGTCCTGATAGCAGAAACTTTGTTTAAGTCACAGCTGCAGCTCACTGGACATGTGAACAGTGCCTGGCAGTAGGTGGAGTGCAAAAAATACTTGTTGAGAAAATGAGTTCCTGATTTTCATTGTAGAGGAATGAAAGAAAAGTAGAGATGTATTCTGTTGACACCTAGAATAGGCTTTAGCATATTAAAAGTCTCTAGCATACTATTTACTGCTTAAAATAGTTTTAGTTTTAGGTGAAATATCTGAACTAGGACTTGTAAAAACAGTAAGATCTCAATAGGATGAAGTAAGAGCAAAATAAGAAAAAGCTTCTCAATATTGGATA
The DNA here is from genome assembly GCA_006410615.1 of Neotragus moschatus. Taxonomy (NCBI): domain Eukaryota; kingdom Metazoa; phylum Chordata; class Mammalia; order Artiodactyla; family Bovidae; genus Neotragus; species Neotragus moschatus. The sequence goes on from SJYA01001807.1 coordinate 3,141,963, forward strand.
GTATTAGAGATAGAGAAGTGTAATTTTTCATAATAATGAGAATCTGAGATTGATGGGAACAGAGGAAGTCTAAAGAGCAACAGAGATAAAATTGGAACAGTAAGGTGTAATGGGATCAGAAGAACCTTAAGTACCACATTTGTACATTGTGTATTCAGCCTGGGGAATGACAGAATAGCATCTGTCTTTTCCGAACTTTTCATTTTGTCTATGACATGCAGAAAAGGGAAAGGAAGGAAGGAAGATGAGCCTGAAAACCATGACAAGGAAAGAGTGAGCATCCAAAAGGACAGTTGCAGTACTAGTAAAATGAGATCAGAAAATAAAGGAGGATTACAGGGCTTAGGGATAGAAAAGATATGTTTCACTTCAAAGACTGAATTCAAGTGTTTGATGAGACATTCCAAATAAAATAAACAGTAAATAATTTTCTGAAGTGGTAGTCCAAGATATATACCGAATTGTAATTTTCAAGGAAAATATTATTTTGATCCAGAGGGATGGTGTGGGGAGGGAGGGGGAAGGGGGGTCCGGATTGGGAACTCAGGTACACTTATGGCTGATTTATGTCAATGTATGGCAAAATGAGTACAGTATTGTAAAGCAAAACAAACTAAAAAANTATAATGAATTTTAACCTCATTTGCCAGTCCATTTGTCATGTAAATAGAAAAATAAAGAAGGGAGGTGGCTCCTTCTCTTTACTTCCAAATCCAGCACATCATAACAAGGCAGTTTCCTAATATAGTCTATAGTTTGAAAAGGGACTTGCTCGTTTTAGATTTTTAAACACTTCTTTTCACCAGATAAATCTTTAACATTGGAGTTTCAAGTCACATTGCCTTCAGATCCCAAATCTATAAATTTATTTTTTAATAGAACATTTATTTTAGTAAAATTTGCCCCCAAACAAAATGAAAACTCAGAGAGTTTGTTTATAAAGTACCCAAGACTATATCAATATTGGAGACTTTTACTTAATAACTTAAAAAGGAGCCAACTATACTACATTTCAGAGAAAGGAAACAAAGACAGCTAAAAGATTGTAAATTAAGACCCAGGAGAAAAGTTTGAAGAAACTGCCATTATGTATCCTATTAAAAAAAGAAAAGAAATGCTGCTGCTGCTGCTAAGGCACTTCAGTCGTGTCCAACTCTGTGCAGCCCCATAGATGGCAGCCCACTANCTTAAAAAGGAGCCAACTATACTACATTTCAGAGAAAGGAAACAAAGACAGCTAAAAGATTGTAAATTAAGACCCAGGAGAAAAGTTTGAAGAAAAGGCCATTATGTATCCTATTAAAAAAAGAAAAGAAATGCTGCTGCTGCTGCTAAGGCACTTCAGTCGTGTCCAACTCTGTGCAGCCCCATAGATGGCAGCCCACTACGCTCCCCCGTCCCTGGGATTGAGTAGAGTCTAAATAAAAGTATCAAAGAGTGTGAATTACAGAGAAAGGGTGAGAAATGCAGTTCATTTCATCAAATCTGTATGTGAATTGCAGCATGAGACATAGATACTCTACAAAATACAAAAGTGGACAAGTGCAGTCCCTGCTCAGGATGGGGTGACACCCTTACAGACAAATACCCAAAATGCAAAGTCCAGTGTTTTAAGTGTTATAATGGGTGCTTGGTGCAAAGGGGCGCATGATTCCACCATGATGTTAGACCACCATTATCTCTTGGTGCATTTCTGTAATAACATCTTGTCTCACTATTTCCACTCTTAGCCACCCACAGTCTAGCCTACACAGCAGCCAGATTGTAGGTCTGGTCATGTCAGTCCTCTGCTCAAGACTCCAGTGGCCTGCAGCACATTCTTCCCATGGCTGCCAAGGCTCTCAATGGTTTGGCTCCTCCTTGCCTCTCCTGTGTTACCTCCTGAGCCCTCCCTCTCACTCACTGTGCCCGGGCCTCATGTATCTCCATGTCTCCCCTGCCCCCACCCACCATGTATACTCAGCATTTGCAGCTTCTGGTCTCTCTTCCTAGAAGATTCCTCCTCCAGACAGTTGGATCGAGAAGATGAATGTCTCAGCTTATGCAAAAAGAGTTAATTTTATCTTCCTCTATCTTTTTGTTCTATTCGGGCCCTTAGCCACATTGGGGAAGCTGGGCTTCATGATGCCTACTGACACAAATGCTATTTTCTTCTGGAGACACTCTCACAGACACACCCAGAAATAATGTCTTACCAGCTCTCTGGGCATCCCTTAGCCCTGTCAAGCTGACACATAAAGTTAATCATCAGATATAGTTTACTTATTCACTTTCCAAATATTAACTCCTCAGAACAGTGTTGTCTGACCTCTTTATCTATAAAGGCAGCTTCGGACACACTCTATACCCTTACTCTATTTTAGTTTTCTCTCTAGCAGTCACACTAGTTATTAGTATACTTATATCCCTTTGCATATTAATTTATTATCTGTCTCCACACACTTAAATGTAAGGTCCTGATAGCAGAAACTTTGTTTAAGTCACAGCTGCAGCTCACTGGACATGTGAACAGTGCCTGGCAGTAGGTGGAGTGCAAAAAATACTTGTTGAGAAAATGAGTTCCTGATTTTCATTGTAGAGGAATGAAAGAAAAGTAGAGATGTATTCTGTTGACACCTAGAATAGGCTTTAGCATATTAAAAGTCTCTAGCATACTATTTACTGCTTAAAATAGTTTTACTTTTAGGTGAAATATCTGAACTAGGACTTGTAAAAACAGTAAGATCTCAATAGGATGAAGTAAGAGCAAAATAAGAAAAAGCTTCTCAATATTGGATAGTATTAGAGATAGAGAAGTGTAATTTTTCATAATAATGAGAATCTGAGATTGATGGGAACAGAGGAAGTCTAAAGAGCAACAGAGATAAAATTGGAACAGTAAGGTGTAATGGGATAAGAAGAACCTTAAGTACCACATTTGTACATTGTGTATTCAGCCTGGGGAATGACAGAATAGCATCTGTCTTTTCCGAACTTTTCATTTTGTCTATGACATGCAGAAAAGGGAAAGGAAGGAAGGAAGATGAGCCTGAAAACCATGACAAGGAAAGAGTGAGCATCCAAAAGGACAGTTGCAGTAAGAGTAAAATGAGATCAGAAAATAAAGGAGGATTACAGGGCTTAGGATAGAAAAGATATGTTTCACTTCAAAGACTGAATTCAAGTGTTTGATGAGACATTCCAAATAAAATAAACAGTAAATAATTTTCTGAAGTGGTAGTCCAAGATATATACCGAATTGTAATTTTCAAGGAATATATTATTTTGATCCAGAGGGATGGTGTGGGGAGGGAGGGGGAAGGGGGGTCCGGATTGGGAACTCAGGTACACTTATGGCTGATTTATGTCAATGTATGGCAAAATGAGTACAGTATTGTAAAGCAAAACAAACTAAAAATAAAAATTAAAAAAAAATAAAAATAGTTCCTCTAGGTAGTTTTTATTAAAGAAACATACTTTCTTTTTTAAAAAAGTATATATGGGGGGGCGGTCCTAAGATGGTGGAGGAATAGGATGGGGAAACCACTTTCTCCCTCACAAATTCATCAAAAGAACATTTCAATGCTGAGTAAACTTCACAAAACAACTTCTCAATGCTGGCAGGGGACATCAGGCACCCAGAAAAGCAGATCATTGTCTTCAAAAACAGGTAGGAAAAATATGTGAAAGACGAAAAAAGAGACAAAAGAAGGAGGGAGCTCCATCGCGGGAAGGGAGTCTTAAAAAGAGAGAAGTTTCCAAACACCAGGAAACACTCTCGCTGCCAAGTCTGTGACGAACCTTGGAAACACAGAGGGCAACATAACAGGCAGGAAAAATAAATAATTAAAACCAAAAGATTATGAGCCCAACGGTAACTCCCCCAGTGGAGAAGCAGCACAGATGCCTGCATCCACCACTAGCAAGCAGGGGCTGGGCAGGGAGGTGTGGGCTGTAGTGCTTTTTCAGAATCAGGTCAGGATCCCCCGAGTGTAACCAGAGTGCAGTAACATGGGATACCAAAACAGACTGTGGGATAGCTACCATGCAAAAAGCTCTAACATAAGACACCTCCAGGACCACGCACAGAACAAAGGATGGAACGGAATTAGCTGGCTACAGACCATCCCCATCCGGTGAGAGGCAGCCAAAGCCAGAAGGGCTGGAAGGGGGCCATCGCAGCCCCAGAGAGACATTTCCAAACTGCAAGCAAGCTTCTTTGCTAACTAAGATTTTGAGGGGTTCTGGACAGTCATCATCTGCCTAAGTATGGGCGCCTCTTGTACACCCAGAAAACTGAGCAGCAGCAACGGGAAAGGCGATAAGTCTCAGTGACCGCGCTTGCCAAACACTTGAGCTGCTTAGACCTGGGAAGGGCACAAAACGCAGGCCCAACTGAGTCTACACCTCTGAGGTCTACATGAGTGCCTGAGCCTGAGCAGCTTAGACTGGGGAGGTGCATGCAGCCCAGGGCCAGCCTCAGACGGTTCCTGGAGAAGCAACCTGGAGCTGAGTGGTGTGCACCAGAAGCAGGCATGAGCGGGGACAGGCCCAGCGTGACTGAGACACTGCAAACACATACCAGTGTTATTTGTTTGCAGCATCCCTCCCTCCCCACAGAGCGCCTGAACAAGTGAGCCAAAAAAAAAAAAAAAAGTGTCCACCGCCGTCCCCCTTGTGTAAGGGCAGAAAATAGACACTGAAGAGATCAGCAAACCGAAGAAGCTAAAACAGAGGGAACCACCTTGGAAGTATAGACTTGAGAAATAAAAGCCAGACCAAGGAGCTATCCGAAAATGAACCTACCCCACACTACCCACAACGACACCAGAAAAAGTCTCAGATATACCTTTACTATTTTTACAATCATTCTTTTTATTTGTTTTGGTTTTTCCTTTTCTTTTTCTTCCTCTTTTTTTTAGTTTCAACATTTTTAAATTATTAAGTTCTCTATCTCTCCTTTAATTTTTATTTTTATAACCTACTATTACTTTAAAAAAAAAAACACCTTATTTTTAAAGCAAATACCATATATATATATTGTGTGTGTGGTTGTAGTTGTTTTTTAATAATTCTTGTGACTTTTTTTCCCCTCTTTTTCTTCTTTTCTTTAATATTGTATTTTTGAAAATCCAACCTCTATTCTAGATTTTTAATCTTTGCTTTTTGGTATGTTATCAATTTTGAACCTTTAAAAACCTAATCTTCAGTACCCATTTTTACTTGAGAGTGAGATTACAGGCTTGACCACTCTCTTCTCATTTGGACTCTCTTTTTTCCCCACCAGGTTGCCTCTGTCTCCTCCCTCCCCCTTCTCTTCTCTACTCAACTCTGTGAATCTNGTTATCAATTTTGAACCTTTAAAAACCTAATCTTCAGTACCCATTTTTACTTGAGAGTGAGATTACAGGCTTGACCACTCTCTTCTCATTTGGACTCTCTTTTTTCCCCACCAGGTTGCCTCTGTCTCCTCCCTCCCCCTTCTCTTCTCTACTCAACTCTGTGAATCTCTATGTGTTCCAGATGGTGGAGAACACTGAGGGAACTGGTTACTGGCTGGATCTCTCTCTCTCCTTTTCATTTCCTTCTTTTACCCTCCTGGCCACCTCTGTCTCCTCCCTTCCTCTCCTCTTCTCGGTGTAATTCCATGGACATCACTGAGCGGTCCAGACNCTTGTTTTTTATTTGCTCATGGGAAAGAGAATAGGTTATGGCATGATTAAAGAAATATCAGGGAAATCTAAAGAAGCCACACAAAAATACAAGCCTACCTTTCCTAGGCATTATGCTTGTTTTGCATTGGAATAGAGAAAACAGAATTGTTTGGATAAAACTTATCACCTTTGTTTACCATTAGACTGCATTTCTCATTTTGAATTTTGAAGATTACCTCTAATCTAACTGCAAATACTAATCTGTCCCATGACTTAGAATAAATGTTGTTACTGTACATGTAGAATGCTTCTGCCTGCACATTCCTACCTTTGCATCTTATTGATTGCATGGCTAGTTTCTATGGCAACAGTAGTGGAGAAGTTAATTAAGATCAGGAGGTTAGAACTGAAGAAAAATAGAATTTTCAACACAGTTCATTTATCATGTACATTTAAATTACTTTCCTTAATAAAATATCTACTGGAGTAGAATGGTGATGGCTGAGTTCCTTTAATAAAAACAAATGATACATGTTAAAAGTTTAACATCACTTATTTGTACTCAATTCATCCCATTAGGAAGCACTTTGACTTCGGTAATCAAATTAACAAAAGTCATTAATATAGGTTTCTGTATCTCAATACTGTCACTCTAAGATTTTAGGCTTGAGCAATGCATCTTATATATTATTCCTACTATTTATACAGAATAAGCTTGTGGTTATTGTTTTTTTTTGTTCTAAATCCACCCTTTTCATGATGCTCTGACTGGGGTGATGCAAGCTACCTTTCTCAGTTGCCAGTAGCTTCCTAGGTTCTGCAGTAGAAGCAACAAGAAAGGATTAGTAGATGAGAGGATGGGAGAGCCGATTTCTTCCTTTCTATTGACTTTCAGTTCTAGTCAGGATCAGTTCAGCAGTACTTCCCCCAAGAAAGGCACTTGATACTAGCCTTTAACATCCAAAACCTGTAACCATGTAAAGTCCTGTGAAATGACTAGTGCATTTCTGCTTTGCTTGTTGAAATAAAGTCCATGATTGTTTTTATATGGAAAAATTATATTGGCAGCTTAAAAGAGAATAAATTATATTTTTTGATTATAAAAATTTTCAGAAATGTATAAACATAGGAGAAAGAAGTTTATTCAGTCCAACACACACAGAATTTAGGCTAACATTTTGCTTCTTCTTCTCAGTAATATTGTTTTGTAAATAGGTACATGCTTTTCCAATGGAGAAAGAAATGGCAACCCTCCAGTATTCTTGCCTGGAAAATTCCATGGACAGAGGAACTTGGAGGGCTACAGTCCATGGGGTTGCAAAGAGTCAGACACCACTGAGCAACTACCACACACACATGCTTTCCCAAAAACATACCTATTCTATCTCTTCTTTTGTCTCCAGTGTTTTATTTTAAATAGAAACTGTGTTTCTGGTTTATTAAAAATTCTTTATAAACATCATTTGAACAGCTATGTAACATTCCATGGCCTATTATACCATTATTCAATATTTAGACATTTGGGTTGCTTTCAAAAGCTTTATAATTACAAATAACGCTACATCAATACCTCTGTGCTTCAAGGTTTTTATTCCACATTTGGTTTATTTCCTTAGAATTCAAACCTTTGTTTTTATAATCAGTGCCAGTCCCTTAATTCAGAACCAGAACCCTCTTCAAAGTCTGCACACCAGAAATATTTCTGGAATTTCTCAGAGACTGTCTTTCATCAACTCACAAAGCATTCTTCTGTGCTTCTTTGTGTGTGTATGTATGTGTATGACACAGTGTATGTTTTCCTTACTCATTGTTCCTACGGCAATATTATAGCTGAGGGTACATACAAAAAATTTTTTAGACTAATCATACCAATTTTGCCTTGCTAAGACAACATTCATATTTTATGTACAGTGAGCATTTAACTTTTAATATATCTTCCTTCAATTGGTGCTAATGCTCCCATAATAAGAAATACTGCTCTCTTGTTCAGTAGGAGAAAAAAAAAGTAATCATGCTCTGTTTTGAGTCATTGATTACAAGCTATTTTGATTGAAATAAACTAAAATGATAATATTTAAATAGCAAATATGAACCAACCAGACATTCAGTATAAACCAGAAAAAAATCATGCATACCTTCACTTTTGTTTTCTCACATGTATATCGGTATATGCATGCAACACCACTTACTTCAGGAGGTGTTAGGAAAGTCATATTGTATATCTATGTCCATACCCATATTCCTACCTACATGTAAGTACACTGTTATAAACAACTGAAAATGTAAGACAGTCATCACTAGCTTTCCTAAACAAGATAAAATCAAAACCTATAACCCTGTGTTTAAGAAAAACAGGATATTAACTCCATATGCTCAAAGAAGTTTCGGATTTCTTTAATCATCTCATATGCTAGGAAATTCTCAACTCAAGGGCCAAAGCTGTCTTTTGTGCCCTTTTCTTCTGTTTCTTCTCTCAATGTCTTGGCTTGGCACTGTCAAAGTGTACCCTTCTGGTTAAAAGATGCTAGCCAGTTATCATTTGATGAATTAGCACATGATCTATAGAAATACTCTTGGTTGTAGTGTGGTTTTCTGGAGACCAACACATATTGTTCAATTGTAATAATAAAAACAGCAGGAGAGAAAACCTTAAAGAAAGAGAGAGAGAATTTTCCTTTTTAAAGGACTTTCCAAAGTCATATCTGTAGCCTGACATTCTTCACGACTAAATTCAATTTTGTCCCCTTAAAACAACAAAACTTTACTGAACACTGTGCAAGATGCAAGGTGCTGTTTTGAGCTATGTGTGATCTCATTAGCACCTCAGAACAAGCATGGAACATATTCATTATTTACCTTGTTTTATATAACATAAAGTCGGGGCTCAGAAATGTTAAGTAGCATTTCCATGTTTGTGCAGAGTGACAGAATCTGCGTTTGAACATCAGTTGGCCTGGCCCAATGCTCATTTTCTCTCGTTGAAATAGCTATTATATTTTCAATAGATGTCAATAAGGATAAAGACTTTTTTATGTACCTGACATTGCCTAGGCACTGAGTTCTACCATCGTAATTCTTATACAAGGTATTTTAGAAATTTTCTTAATATATAATTACAATTAAGTAAGGCAATTTGATTATAAGCATCCACTAACGTTGGTTTACAAACTGCCCTTCATATATAGAGGGCAAGGAAAGACAGAAAAAGGAGGCAGGACACTCCAAACAGGTAGATTTCAGGTTTAATTAGCAAGGGAACTTACTTAGGTGGCTTGTTTTAGGCACCATAGGAAGATGAGATCTCTGTACTGGTCTGTCAGGGTCACATAATTTTATATGGAGGCCTTAACTGGACTCAGTCAGGCTCAGTAACACATTACTTTCTCAAGGCTGCACTCCTGAAAGTGGCTTGCACTGTGGGAGTGGTGAGCAGAATGTACATTCCAAGGGCAGGGAAGGGGATGAGCAGCCTTGGCCCAAGTGTAGTTTGAGAGTCAACAAGCAGTCATGTCCTCTATATGACCTCATCCAACAACTGTACTTTTTTTGGGGGGGGGGGCATGATTGTAAATTTCTTAGTTCTTAAAACTGTAAAGAAAAAATAACCTTCCCTTCAACCTGCTAAATCCAGAATCATTCCATTCTTATTCTCTTGCCCTTTATAAAGTCTTTATCAAGTTGGTGAATGGGGAAATGTTACATTCTAAAAAAAATGATTCTGCTATATTATAGGAAAGATTCATGTGCTGGAAATATATAAATCTATATATATCATATCTATATATTTTTATAGAATACTCTTTCTACTAGTCTCTCCCTCTCCTTTATAGAATACTCTTTCTCTCCATATATGCATATATATGCATACATATATATAGATATAGATAGCTGACTTTAAATAATTGCCCACTTGTGTATAACAGAAATAATTTACTATATGTAAATACTTCATTAAACACAAGAGGACAAATATTTGGAATCAGTTCTTTCCAATTATGTCATTTGGATGCTGCCATTTTATATAAGGTATAAAACCAAAAACAAAGTTAAATCTGCCAAATATTGTCTTATTATTTGGTTAAAAACAGAAGACTCAGTTCAGTTCAGTCACTCAGTTGTGTCCAACTCTTTGCAAGACCCCATGGACTGCAGCATGCCAGGCTACCCTGTCCATCACTAACTCCCAGAGCCTACTCAAACTCATGTCCATTGAGTTGGTGATGCCATTCAACCATCTCATCCTCTGTCGTCCCCTTCTCCTCCTGCCTTCAATCTTTCCCAGCTCAGGGTTTTTTCCAGTGAGTCAGTCCTCCACATCAGGTGGCCAAAGATTTGGAGTTTCAGCTTCAGCATCAATCCTTTCAATGAATATTCAGGACTTATTTCCTTTAGGATTGACTGGTTGGATCTCTTTGCAGTCCAAGGGACTCTCAAGGGTCTTCTCCAACACCACAGTTTAAAAGCATCAATTCTTCAGTGTTCAGTTTTCTTTCTCGTCCAGCTCTCACATCCATACATGACTACTGGAAAAACTATAGCTTTGACTAAATGGACCTTTATTGGCAAAATACTGTCTCTGCTTTTTAATATGCTGTCTGGGTTTATTGTTTTTTTTTTTTTTTTCCTTTTCAAAGAGCAAGCGTCTTTTAATTTCATGGCTGTAGTCACCATCTGCAGTGATTTTGGAGCCCAAGAAAATAAAGTCTGTCACGGTTTCAATTGTCTCCCCATCTATTTGCCATAAAGTGATGGGACCAGATGCCATGATCTTTAGTTTTTTGAATTTTGAATTTTAAACCAGGTTTTCATTCTTCTTCCACTTTCATCAAGAGGCTCTTTAGTTCCTCTTTGTTTATGTGTGTGTGCACCTATGTGTATGTACATATGTGTGGTTTCTGTAGGTCTTAATAACTGAGCTCATCCTCACTGAAATGATGTTTTAAAAAGTAAAAAGGAAGAAAGTTTTTCTTTCAGAACTTTCAAACATTGGTCAGTCTCCCTCAACTCACAAATTGCTAAGTACAACATCTTCCTTTTCATCATGAAAGTGGCTTAAATATTTAGATAATAATAAAGGCTGTTGACTTGATTTTATCAATTAAGAAAAGATAAAATGTAACTGCATATATTACAATTTAGAGTATTGCTGCTGCTGCTGCTAAGTCACTGCACTCGAGTCCGACTCTGTGTGACCCCATAGATGGCAGCCCACCAGGTTACCCAGTCCCTGGGATTCTCCAGGCAAGAACACTGGAGTGGGTTGCCATTTCTTTCTCCAATGCATGAAAGGGAAAAGTGAAAGTGAAGTCATTAAAGTATTGGGGTGCTTCTTATTTATCTACAATGATTTATTTGATAATACATGTTCCATTAAGGATCTTGCTTTCACAAAGTCAGACTGCTAAGCAGACTTGTATACTCGTCCTTTAAAAAAAAGTCAGAATTGGATTAGACACGTTTTTCTAAATAATAAATTTTGTGCAGCCAATTTTGGGGTAAATTTATTCAATCACATTCATGACATCTGTCTACAAATAACACAACTATATTTTTCATGGGCTAAATATTGTGAACATAATGCTGGCAGGTCCAAAGATGTATCAGTTGACTGATATGGAACTGGAGCAAATTATAACAAATATTCTCACATACAGCTGACAATGTCTAACTAGCTATTACATTTGTATATACAGTACATTTCTGTATGAAAAATTAAACTGAATTAAATTGGGTGGCACAGTGGTAAAAATCCACCTGCCAATGCAGGTAGATGCAAGAGGGGTAAGTTCAATCCCTGGAGAAGAAAATGTCAGTCCACTCCAGTATTCTGGAAGTGGAAAATTCTGTCCATGGACAGAGGAACCTGGTGGGCTACACTCCATGGGGTTGCAAAGAGTTGGATGACTGAGCCCACACTGCATGTTCTTGAAACAACAGCCTGTCATCCCAGATTAAAACTATAAATAACTTGGAGAATGAAAAGCAATTTATCCCATTGATTTCAAAGTAGGAATCTTTTTTAAAAACTAAAATACCAGGAGAAAGCTTATATTTTCTTACATTCTGTTGCTTTACACCTACAAAGAAATCTATACTGCTATCATGCGTGAAAATGAGTCATGTCTTGGGTCAAACTCTGGGTTTATTTGAATAACAATTAAATTCTCATGTTACTCTAAATATTCATTCTTTTAACATGATAAGGACATGTTCAATGATATTTGATTATATCATGGGTAATATGCATGATCACCAAACTGCCATTGATACCTTTAAGAAGAATGCAATTGAAGATAACTTACTATAAGCCTATCTTAACTTTCAGTTATCATGGATCTTGAGATGTCTGCCATCTAGTTTAAAAAATTATTATTNGGTTTCAATTGTCTCCCCATCTATTTGCCATAAAGTGATGGGACCAGATGCCATGATCTTTAGTTTTTTGAATTTTGAATTTTAAACCAGGTTTTCATTCTTCTTCCACTTTCATCAAGAGGCTCTTTAGTTCCTCTTTGTTTATGTGTGTGTGCACCTATGTGTATGTACATATGTGTGGTTTCTGTAGGTCTTAATAACTGAGCTCATCCTCACTGAAATGATGTTTTAAAAAGTAAAAAGGAAGAAAGTTTTTCTTTCAGAACTTTCAAACATTGGTCAGTCTCCCTCAACTCACAAATTGCTAAGTACAACATCTTCCTTTTCATCATGAAAGTGGCTTAAATATTTAGATAATAATAAAGGCTGTTGACTTGATTTTATCAATTAAGAAAAGATAAAATGTAACTGCATATATTACAATTTAGAGTATTGCTGCTGCTGCTGCTAAGTCACTGCACTCGAGTCCGACTCTGTGTGACCCCATAGATGGCAGCCCACCAGGTTACCCAGTCCCTGGGATTCTCCAGGCAAGAACACTGGAGTGGGTTGCCATTTCTTTCTCCAATGCATGAAAGGGAAAAGTGAAAGTGAAGTCATTAAAGTATTGGGGTGCTTCTTATTTATCTACAATGATTTATTTGATAATACATGTTCCATTAAGGATCTTGCTTTCACAAAGTCAGACTGCTAAGCAGACTTGTATACTCGTCCTTTAAAAAAAAGTCAGAATTGGATTAGACATGTTTTTCTAAATAATAAATTTTGTGCAGCCAATTTTGGGGTAAATTTATTCAATCACATTCATGACATCTGTCTACAAATAACACAACTATATTTTTCATGGGCTAAATATTGTGAACATAATGCTGGCAGGTCCAAAGATGTATCAGTTGACTGATATGGAACTGGAGCAAATTATAACAAATATTCTCACATACAGCTGACAATGTCTAACTAGCTATTACATTTGTATATACAGTACATTTCTGTATGAAAAATTAAACTGAATTAAATTGGGTGGCACAGTGGTAAAAATCCACCTGCCAATGCAGGTAGATGCAAGAGGGGTAAGTTCAATCCCTGGAGAAGAAAATGTCAGTCCACTCCAGTATTCTGGAAGTGGAAAATTCTGTCCATGGACAGAGGAACCTGGTGGGCTACACTCCATGGGGTTGCAAAGAGTTGGATGACTGAGCCCACACTGCATGTTCTTGAAACAACAGCCTGTCATCCCAGATTAAAACTATAAATAACTTGGAGAATGAAAAGCAATTTATCCCATTGATTTCAAAGTAGGAATCTTTTTTAAAAACTAAAATACCAGGAGAAAGCTTATATTTTCTTACATTCTGTTGCTTTACACCTACAAAGAAATCTATACTGCTATCATGCGTGAAAATGAGTCATGTCTTGGGTCAAACTCTGGGTTTATTTGAATAACAATTAAATTCTCATGTTACTCTAAATATTCATTCTTTTAACATGATAAGGACATGTTCAATGATATTTGATTATATCATGGGTAATATGCATGATCACCAAACTGCCATTGATACCTTTAAGAAGAATGCAATTGAAGATAACTTACTATAAGCCTATCTTAACTTTCAGTTATCATGGATCTTGAGATGTCTGCCATCTAGTTTAAAAAATTATTATTAAATTCTGTTTCCCAAAACTTTTATTTACTTCTTCTGTCAAGGGTAAGGCATTTAAATAGGCTTGAGAGTGGTTTTGCAATTTTGTAAAGACGGTGGAGAGTGGGGGATATGGGAAAACTAATATTTTTTAGCTGGCTTCCTCTTCAAATATGATCATAAATGTGTTCATGTAAGGAACAGGCACTGAGAAAGCACACTAAATTTTGATTATTCCCATAGTTAAAGCCTTTTCTGTAGCTATTGTATTGTAACTTTTCTGTTAGAGACCTTTGTACCTTCAATTAATTGTCTTTTTTCCTGCATTGAATATAAACTTTCAGAACTGAAGAAAAGGGATTCTCTCAGATGTGACCCCAATATTGACCTTCTTATGTGCCATAGGGATTTTCTTTCTGAGTGACTAAGGCCTGATACTCCTGTAACAATGGCTCTGCCAGATCTCTGTGAAAACATCAGTCTTTTACATTTATTCTGGTCTAGGAGATGATTTATTGTATTAGGTATAGGGCATCAGTATTTCTTTAAATAGAATTTTCTGTTTGTCTTCTTTCCCCATCTTCTCTTCACTGTTATAATTTACTGCCAAAATTGTCCTTGCTCTATTTTAAGTCAACACAGTTTGACCCTTTGCTTTACTGAAAGCATGTGCTCAGTCATGAACTGTAAGGGTTAAAATATTTGCTGTCTGACTATTTACAACATCCTAGGGGTGTAGTCCATCTATTTACATACACTTTGAAATCCTGATCATTTCACCGACAATGCTTTGATTGTCTCAGTGCACTGTCACCCCAAATAGTCTACTGAACAAAATATTCTTTATAAATAAGTGAATGCAATTCTAGTTTGAATTCCCTGGAAATTCTTAATGGCAAAATAAATCTTAACATGCTTGCAAGAATGGAAATTTTTTTCATACAAACTTCTTTGGGGAAGAGTGAAATTTTGTGTGTAAATTTAGTCAAATACAGTCCTAAAGGACAAATATTTTGAGTGTGCTTTGAGTGTGTGAATTTGTTATAAAGGATGAGAGCCTTTACTGTTGGTGGCTCACTGCAATCTATTTAAAATTCAGTTAACCCAAACCATGTTAGTAAGTAAGTGTTAGCCTTTTGTGTCTTCCTCTTTGTAACCCCATAGACTGTAGCCCACCAGGCTCCTCTGTCCATGGGATCCTCCAGGCAAGAATACTGGAGTGAATTGCCATTCCCTTCTCCAGGGGAACTTCCCACCCCAGGGTCTGAATCCAGGTTTCCTTCATTGCAGTCAGATTCTTTACCATCTGAGCCACCAGGGAAGCCCACATTGGATCTCAGCAACATGTATTTCAATATATCAGGACAGATGTCTGCCTGTTACAATGAACCCCCAAGTAGCATCAGAGTGACTATCACAGCCATAGACCCTTTTGCGTACACTTCTCTCACATAAATTATTGTGCTTCAAACCATGGGACACCACCACATTTGACATAACTAGTTGGACTAGGACTGGGTGACTGATTATATACACAACTACTTATAGCCTGGCCAACGTGCTAGGTTGTGGCATGAAGGGACAGTTTCACACAACAGGGATTCTTTGATAAATAGAAATACACTCATCAGTTAGCTCTCTTTTCAAGGAGATTCATGAGTGAAGAGATAAACATGATCCTTAAACAACAGATAGAAGAAGTTAGGAAAAGAAGGAAGAGCAGAAAGTAAAGCAAGGATAGAATGGGTGGAATCTCACAGCTATCGAAGATGTAAAGTGATGCTATGACGACTGAGAGACTCCACTGCAGCTGCTCTGTATCCCGAGCAATCTCTTTTTGGCTTTTTTGTATGTGGGATTGTTTTCCTTATTTTTTTTTATTGATTTTTTTGTGGAGTGAACTGAGGATTCAGGGACAGGGTTTAGGAGAACTTTCCAATTCTTGAAAGAAAAAAAAAAAGAAAGAAAGAAATTTATTTCCACAAATTAACACACCCAGTAAGGTAAGTCTCAAAAGAAAGATTATTTTAGACCTAACAGAAATGCTGCAGTTATCTTTGAAAACAATATTTTTCTTACCACAATATGATTTCAAAGTGAATTTCAGAATAATAGGACTCATATTTATAAAAACCCTTTAGCAGCAAGGCTATCCTATCACACACAGGCACAAACTGAACTGGGTTAAGCTATTTAGTGTGTATGTGCTCAGTCACTCAGTCACATCCAATTCTATGTGACTCCCTGGGCTGTAGCCCACCAGGCTCCTCTGTCCATGGGATTTCCTAGGCAAGAATACTGGAAAGGTTGCCATTCCCTTCTCCAGGGAATCCTCCCGATCCAGGGACTGAACCCACATCTTCTACATCTCCTGCTTTGGCAGGCCAATTCTTTACCACTTGAGATACCTGGGAAGCCGAGCTATTTAGTACCAAGAGTTAAACTGAAACAACTTAAATGTTCCCCTAGGATAGGATTACTTCCCCACGAAATAGTCAACAGATATGCTATATCAAGGATTAAAAGAATGACTCTAGGTACTATAGGAAGGATTTTGGCAGGCCCCAAAGTGGCTGAGAACAACTACACTATGAATGTGGGGGAACACGGAGAGCCCCTTGGACTGCAAGGAGATCCAACCAGTCCATTCTAAAGGAGATCAGCTCTGGGTATTCTTTGGAAGGAATGGTGCTAAAGCTGAAACTCCAGTACTTTGGCCACCTCATGTGAAGAGTTGACTCATTGGAAAAGACTCTGATGCTGGGAGGGATTGGGGGCAGGAGGAGAAGGGGACAACAGAGGATAGGATGGCTAGATGGCATCACCGACTCGATGGACGTGAGTCTGAGTGAACTCTGAGAGATGGTGATGGACAGGGAGGGTTGGCATGCTGCAATTCATGGGGTCGCAAAGAGTTGGACACGACTGAGCAACTGAACTGAACTAATCATCTCTAAGGATTGACCAGGAAACCTNGGATGGCTAGATGGCATCACCGACTCGATGGACGTGAGTCTGAGTGAACTCTGAGAGATGGTGATGGACAGGGAGGGTTGGCATGCTGCAATTCATGGGGTCGCAAAGAGTTGGACACGACTGAGCAACTGAACTGAACTAATCATCTCTAAGGATTGACCAGGAAACCTCACAATTTTTCAAGGATGCCTGAGATACACATTCAAGAAATTATCAGTCACGCATGTATAGACTCTGTCTTAAATGAGAAGTTAGATAAAATCTCTAATACATCTTTTCCATTTGTTTTACAAGGGCCATAAAATTCGCTATCATAGCCATTTTCAGTAACCTTAAGAACATTCACATTGTTGCGCAACCATCACCGCTATCCATTTCTAGAATGCTTTTCATCTTGCAAAATTGAAACACTACAGCCATTAAACAATAAAGTCCCATTCCTCCCTGTCTGCAGCCGCTGGCAAACACCATTCTACTTTTTGTCTTTAGGAATTTAATTATTCTAAACACTCCTTATGAGTGGAATCATAGGATATTTGTCTTTTTGTGACAGGCTTATTTCATTCATAATAATGTCCTCAAGATTCATCCATCTTGTAGCATATATCAGAATTTCCTTCTTTTTGAGGCTGAATAGTATTCCACTGTATACATAGACCACATTTTTCTTATTTCTTCATCCCTTGATAGATGTTTGGGTTGCCTCCTTGTTTTAGCTATCATGAATAATGCTAGTACTATTAGATAAGGGTAGACAATATAGATATGGAGACCCAATTCTNGCTGCGATTCATGGGGTTGCAGAGAGTCGGACACGACTGAGCGACTGAACTGAACAGGACAGTCTACATTTTGAAGCCTATACATTTGCAATTATTTTAGCCATAGCATTACAGAAATGGACCTAGTAAATAACTAAGCCTTCTTCTATTTTCCATAGAAGAAAGGTATATTTTTTTTCTTTTACTAAAACATGAGGTCTAAGTATGTATCTCAGTATAACAATATTCAAATTAGGCTTGAACAATTTGATAAACGAACATGCTTACTTTATATAAGAATTTGGTAGGCAGAATAGGCACATAAAAAGATGTTCAACTTTGCTAATTATTAGAGAAATGTAAATCAAAACTACAAAGAGGTACCACCTCACACCAGTCAGAATGGTTATCATTTAAAAGTCTACAAATAATAAAAACTTGAGAGGATATGGAGAAAAGGGAACCCTCTTACACTGTTGATGGGAAGGTAAATTGATACAGCCACTATGGAAACACTATGGAGATTTCTCAAAAAACTAAAAATAGTGTTGTCATATGATGCAGCAATCCTACTCCTGGACACATGCCTAGACAAAACTATAAATTTAGAAAAGGTACATGTGCCGTATGTTAATAGCAGCACTATTTACAACAGCCAAGACATGGAAACAATCTAACTGTCCACTGACAGATGAAGGGATAAAGAAGATATAATACACACACACACATACAATGAAATATTACTTAGGCATCAAAAAGAATGAAGTAACGCCATTTGCAGCAACATGGCTGGACTTAAGAGACTATCATGTTGCTAAGTCACTTCAGTCGTGTCTGACTCTGTGCGACCCCATAGACAGCAGCCCACCAGGCTCCCCCATCCCTGGGATTCTCCAGGCAAGAACACTGGAGTGGGTTGCCATTTCCTTCTCCAATGCATGAAAGTGAAAATTTAAAATGAAGTTACTCAGTCGTGTCCGACTCTTAGCGACCCCATGGACCCCCACCAGGCTCTTCTGTCCATGGGATTTTCCAGGCAAGAGTACTGAAGTGAGGTGCCATTGCCTTCTCCAAAAGACTATCATACTAAGTGGTAAATCCAAAAGAGAAAGACAAATACTATATGCTATCACTTATATGTGGAATCTGAAGTATGATACAAATAAACACATCTGCAAAATAAAAACAGACTCATATAAAGAATATGATTGTGGTTGGCAAAAGGGAAGGGAGGTAGGAGAGGGAAGGAATGAGAGTTTAGGATTAGCAGAGGCAAACAATTATATATAGGATGGATAAACAACAAGGTCATGCTGTATAGCACAGGGAACTATATTCAATATTCTGTCATAAACCATAATGGAAAAGAATATGAAAAAGAATATATATATACACACACACACATATATGTACAAAAAAATTAACATTCTAAATCAAATATACTTCAATAAATTTTTTTAAATCTTAAAATGTTTTAAAAATAATTTGATAAGCAGAATTGTATGGTGGTCAAATGCAAAAACTCCAGAAATAGTAGGTCAAAGTTTAACGTGAGAATTTGGACAAGTCATTTAACTCCAGTGCTTATCTAGAAATAAGGAAAAGAAATGTACCCATGGCTGATTCATATTGGCATATGGCAGAAACCAGCACAATATTGTAAAGCAATTGTCCTTCAATTAAACTTTTTTTAAAAGAAATAATAGATCCAAAAGAGAATAATATAAAGAAAAAACATTAATGACTGAATAAGCACAATTGATCTTGGTGAGGGTAGAGTTTTGAAAAGCAGAAGGGCAAGGAAGAGAAAAACACATTGAGTCAGCAACCACCTGGAGGGTACATATGCACTGGAACAAAGCAGGCAATAAAAATAACCAGGTTAGAGTCTCAGGCTGGTGAGTAGAATGAAAGCACTGGTACCGGAAGATTCCTTGGAAAGCGAGGTATGGGATGAAGAGAGCAGAGCACAGGAGACTGAAACCAGCCGGGCAGCTGTTGGAATAATAAAGCCAGGAGAGAAGAAGGCACGACACAACTCATATTATACAATCATTCTTAAAGCTTAAATGACATCATAGCTACATATTATAACAATAAGGTAAGGTAAGGTGAAGTCGCTCAGTCGTGTCCGACTCTTTGCGACCCCATGGACTGTAGCCTACCAGGCTCTTCCATCTGTGGGATTTTCCAGGCAAGAGGACTGGAGTGGATTGCCATTTCCTTCTCCAGTGGTGATTTTTAAATACACAGGAAACATATTTCACAGACATTAGGTAACTTTTACTAATTTTTATCTAAATGTCAAGTAGTCTCCTTTTATTCTTTTTTCTTTTATTTTTGGTCACATCTTCCTTTTAGGGCACTAAATTTATCTATATCACTTGGAGATGGAGGTGTCTTTCACAATTTCTCTTAATGAGGCTAATAATAGATGTTTCTTAAGATTTTTATTATCACCTTAGTCACAAAGTGTCATTGATTTCTGGCATTAAACAGAGAGACAATTTGGTCACCAAGAATGTTTTGCTAGTTGGGGATGTTGGAAATGTTCAGCCAATGGATCAATCTGATCATGGCTATCACCAGATCAAAGGATAGATTCTATTTTTGACAGAAAAACTGTCTTTTTTATCCTAAATTATTCTCTACCAAGGTCATGTCACTATCAACTAGTTAATATTTCTGAAATTAGAACATTCTTAAATCTTCCAGCAGTAGAAACATTACTCCAAATATCCACAAATTCACATTTAGACTTTCAAATAACTTTCCTTGTTTATCTCTAGCAATTAGGAAGCAGGCTCAACATATATCAATTCATTCACAAAATATTTCTTTTTATAAATTTTTATTAAAGTATAAAGGAGATAGAGAAAGCTTCTGACATAGGCATCAGAAGGGGCAGAAAGAGAACCCCACAACAAATTTCTTAAGTTCATAAATAAATTATTGTTTATAAACATTGAATAGTTATGTGTACAAAGGATATATTAGTGAATAAACCAAAACAAAGATATTTTGAATTTTATTCTAACAAAGACATAAAACCATTGAAAAGGTTTGAATTATATTAAAATTTATTTTAAATTGATTGGGTTCTAAATGTAAAATGAAGATGAAGTTTACAGGTTTTACTGATAGCTTGAATATAGGCTCTGAGACTAGCAAAAGTGTCAAGGATAATATCAATGTCTCAGCATAAGCAGCAGGAAGAACAGAGTAAACATTTGCTGAGGAGGATAATAATCAGAGAAGAGCTGGTTTATAGGAGAAAGTTTAGGAAAATCTGAGAAATACACAATGTTTCAGCCCATGCGGTTTAAATAGAATATTGGTTTAAATTTCTATGGTCTAGACTATAAAGTATAAAACCTCAGCTACCCTTACATCTCTTTCTTAAAGATGGTATTATAGAATGCATATTTTACAAGTCTCTGCTTCCTGTTTGCTGTTCAGTCTCTGCTGCCTACCCAAGAATTGAACAAATCTTACTAGCTCTCAAACACAACTTTCCAAGTCTTATTGCAATATAATATCTAAGAGAAAGGCAGAAAGAGAAAACGATGAACTTTTCCCTTCTTAAACAAAAGATTGCCCAATCTCCACTGCATTAATCTCTTCACATACCCCATGTCACTTGGGTTGGAGACCTTTTTTTGTTCTATTTCAAGTATTTTTATTGTAGTGATTTTGATGTCTTTCCTATTAAGAAGCTGCATTACCCTTAATTTTCTAGAAAACATCCCTGGACCAGGGCTCATATACTAATGTTTTATTGAGAGGTAGAATCCCAGGACAAGAGTGAATTGCAAAAAAAAAAAAAAATTACAAAATGCAAGGAAAACGGACAATAAAACACATGTCATCAAAGAACTGGCCACAGTTTTACAAGAAAACTCATGTTAGTAACAAGAAGAGGTCACGTAGAGCCACACCTTCTTTGAAGAATCTGTCCAAGGAGACAAAGGGGAAGTGTTTTAAACTGACAACTTCTTAAGTTCTGTTTCTCACTGGTCAAGGGTCAGGCCATAGTGCTTTCCTTTCTGTGCACTTCCAGGCATTCTGCAAGGTCTTTATAGATAACTTCTGGGAAATGAGCATTCCAGCATGTTCAGTCACATTGAAATTGGGCTCTGAAGATGCTGAGAGGTTCCCACTACAGCTAACATTTGAAAGTGACCTAAAAGGCTCAGCTCTTTTCTCAGGGAGAAACTGAGTCTACTGGTTGTATCTGAAGATAAGGCAAAAACAGCCATGACCAAGGCACGAAGGCTATAAGAACATTTTGAATAGGACTACGTCATCTGAAAAACAGGAAATGATCAAGGTCTAGAGACTAAATATCACTGCTTACATCAGCACAGGTACATAGGTTGGATCTGGCATAATTTGTGTCTTGCATTGCCCAGATCTACTTACACCTCTTTTGTGTAAGCACCTTTACTTCTACTCCAAGGGGGTGGTACAAGTCTGGGTCTTCAAAGAGTAAACAATTGCAATATTCTAAAGAGATGCAAGCAGGATGAGCAAAACAAACTATTTACATCCCCCGATGTTGCAGCTGGTTCTGGAACAATAATTGATACTTATCTCCTTCTCTGTCAACTTGAGATTTTTCTTGACCAAAACTTTGAGTAGCCTTGGTTACTTCCCTGGTGGAATGACCCAGCCCTTTATCCCCAAGGAGCATTAAGCCCTTACTTATCTGAATATTTGAGGGGCTCTGGTTGCTGCAATTGTCCCTTCATAGTTATTACTGGGCAGTAAAAACCAGAGGACTTCCCAGTAAATCCATGGTTCCAGATGTACTCCTCTTTGCCTTAATTGTACAGTATCAACACAGATATTTGTTAACTCAGAACAGCAGCTCTTTATTTTCCTGCTGGTCCACTGGTGGTGGCCAAATGGCAATAATAGTTTCCAATTAAGTGGAAAACTTTTCTGTTATCTGCTGGTAGAAATACTGGAAACCAGGATTCTAACATGGCAGAGACTAATTTTGCAGAGATAGATAGAAAACACAAATCCTGCAAGACTCTCAATGACAGTCATGATGTAAAGGCCCAATCATTACTCCTTTCTTTTGTTCCTCAATTTCTACTGCAAAGGACATAACACCATATATCAGGCATAAGTTCAGTGAATGTAGTGCAACCCATAGGCAGCTCCCCAACTACAAGGTATTGGCCCTGAGCTGACAAATTAACTGAACCTTCAAAATGCCATTCCACCTATGGCTGCTTCTCGGTGATGTACGGCCAGTGAATCTCACATTTGTAACTTCATTTTCAAACCTCTTTGCATTAAAATACATAGCTTCTTTTCATCTGCAACAATATTGTGTAGGATGCTGTTAATAGCTCAGGCATTCTATAAGTCCTTGGGTGACTGTATTGATTTTGATTAGGAAGAATTTCTATCCCCTACAAGGCCCAATGGAATGAACCCATCACAGGAGGTTGTCTTGTGTCACTGAGGATGGTGACATTTTGATTCACCTGGGTCCTTGGAGTAGGACCCAGAAAATGACAATTGGACATTTAGTAGTAGTAATAACTCTATCAGCCAGCCTCGGTAGAATGAGATCACTGTGGTTGAGCCTACGTGTAACTTGTAACCATATCTATCTGTTCATGTACCTACAACACAAGCATCCCTTGAACAGGCTGGCTGACAATCAAAGCTCATGCCGGCACCTGATTGTTGAGAACCTTATCTGCAGGAAATGCTTTCTTGTGGATAAAAACACAAAGCTCCACACACTTTTAGCCTCTACCCAAGAGTACATCCTCCTAACATTGCTTCAAACCATCTTCTTTCTCTTCATTCCAGGCCTTTAAGCCTGTTATGCCATTCATTCCACTGCCATGAAGTCCATGTATATCCATATATCACCTTTTCCTCCAAACAAGGGAACAAGCAAGTGTACTGATTGAAGATCTGCCTTATCTTTCAGGGCCATTTCTAACTGAGATGCAATAAGACAATCAGTGCAGATATGAACAAGGCCTGACACTTACCTTCTTCCTCAGTTATGTAAGAAATCCATGTGAAATATTCTATGAAGCCATAGGTGTGAGGCGAAGTAGAAGGGTCAGTTCAGTAGAGATAGTGAAAGGCACTCAGTTGTGTCCAACTCTTTGTGACCCCATGGACTATACAGTCCATGGAATTCTCCAGGCCAGAATACTAGAATGGGTAGCCTATCCCTTCTCGAGTGGATCTTCCCGACCCAGGAATCAAACTGGGTTCTCCTGCATTGCAGGAGGATTCTTCACCAACTGAGCAATGAGAGAAGCCTTCAGTAGAGATAGGTGGCATGTAATTTACTCATTCATATAATTTACTTGTGCCTTCCGGACTTGCCTCAGCCAGTGATGAATGCACCAGCACCATCTGAGAAGGGATGGATGGTGTCCCACTTCCATCCGAGAATGGATGGATGCTCACTTGGATGTTATAACTGCTATTTATGGTGAGCAGTTCAAGTTGTATAGATTTTCAGTGTCCCAGGATCTGGTGTTCAGTCTCTATGAGGGCCCAACAACATGCAGAGAACTATTATTCCCATGGAGACTAGTTTTCTGCTACAGGGATCTTGTTTCAGCACCCTAAAAGTCTTACTTCTTTCATATTTGGAAGAGATATGAAATGATGAAAGGAGTGACCTTTTACCTTACAGGGGGTGTCCTAGTATGCTCCTGAACACCCCTAAAAACCTCCCTGAAGTCACCAAATGATTGTCAGATACATCTCCTACCTTCTGGAATACATGTCTTACTGGGGCTTCTAGGGTAGTGCCATTTTCTTTTGTTCTAGTCTAATTAGCATGATTTTGTCAAGACAGTAGACCTGTATGATGTGCTGTGGCACATCGATATAACCCGAATGTCTGCATACTGTGTATGAGATTAACAAGAGATGCAACTTACCACTTAAGGAATAATTGCTCTCATGAAATGCTAGAGATTGTAGTGGAGCTGTCTTAGTCATGACAACACATCTTATAGCACCTGCAATTGGATCTGTCATGTGGATAATTTGTGATAGTCCACTGACATCCACCTCAACCAAGCAGGTATTAGTAGAAATCAAACAGGTGAATTAAGTGGGCTGTGACGTGGAACCACCACCCCTGTCACTTTCTAGTGTTTGATTTTAAGTCTAATCCTTGCCAATTCCTCTCTAGATGCAGTATTTTTTTCTTTGTAATTGACTATGTCAACTGGGGAAGGGAACAGTTTCAGAAAGTTCTGTTTTCCTTTCCAACCAAGGTGCTACTTGGCCACAAGTCAGAGGATCAGCATGGAATATTTCCCAGCTGCTATATTCACAATTAAATATCTGAGGCTCAGGAAACGGATCTCACAATGAACTCAAATATTAACTGGATCAACTGTAAAGAAATGTGGACAAAATTTCATATATTTCACCTCCATAAACTTCCACTCTACTCAGAGAATTGTAGTAGCAATTTTTGTTCACTGGTGTAAATATCATACCAGACACACATCTTAGAAATCCTGGAAAGCTCCCAGAAAAGCATGATTACCCTAGAAATTGTAAGTCTGCTAGGAGAGAGATAGTAGGGATATTTACCATATACACCAACAGTGTCTCTGAGGGTCCTCCTCAAGAGCACTTGGCCTCAACTTTAATCGATAAACTGCCCCAATAAACTGAAAAATCTGGAACCTGAGCGAGGAGCTATGATTTTTCCAACTTGACTATTCACGCCAGCTGGTCTGCTAGTCAGATTTTACTTGGCTTATTATTACACAAATTGAGCGCACCATAGCTAGCTAAGAGCTTCTGTTCTAAATCTCTATGAAATGAGGCATCTATATTGCTGATCTGGCAATCCTTATTGCTAATCTGGCTGGCCATGTCAGCAATCCCCTTTACTTTGACTCTGGCCCATGCTGCCACCTGGTCCATGTCATTTCTAAATGCTATTTACCCATTAATATCTGGAATCCAAGTTCCATGGCAGTATCTTCCTACAGAGATAGCTGCCAAAGTGATTCCCCAAATGCATCTTTACTGCCACAGTGAAAGCAGGGTCCTTCCTGGGAACATAGGCAGGTGGCAGTTTTTCAGTACCATTTACCATTCAGATCTATCCTAACATTCTGGCATTTCCCCTCTCTTTAATTACCCCCATGTCTAATCCCTCTCTCAATATTGGGCTGGATATTTTGAAACTTCCAGTTCATTTATCACAGGTCATTGTTACACCCAGTAATCCAGAAACCATGAGAGTGAATTACTATGGTGAGCTTCAGGTACACTTGCCAGAATGTTGAACCGTTAGTGTGAGTGAGTGCCCCAGTACCAATGAGTTCTCCCCTATTCAGTCCTATATTCCATCTCCCTGGCTTAACACCTTCAAAATACATTCTAATTCTTATTTCCTCAGTTCCTGAAAACATGTATATGTACAGTTCCTTTTGTGGGGTGCTTTTTATTCTAGGAACAATGCTTCTTATTGTCCTGGAGGCAAAGGGGAATAATGGGATAGGTTGTAAAGAAAAAGTGTCACCCTTTTTTCAGGTGGGACATTCCATCGTATTCAAATATAGAGAAACTGTTCTCTTTTAGTAAGGGGAAACTGGGTGAGCCAGAAGGTCTCAGTGGAATTTGGAGGTTTAAGACTCTCAGGTTTATAAACTGAGGATCCGAACACATAGTTCAGGGTTCTTTTCTTTCAACTTCATTTTTTATCTCTGCCATTCTTATGCTTGAATTCTAAGCCTCATTTTTAATTGATAATTTTTTGTGCATCAAGGAATAAGAATCTTTTTCAGAGCTGCATTTAAGACCTCTGGGTTTCAAAGTATGCTTTAATTTGCCCTCAAATGCTGCTAAAACCAGACATCCTAACCACAGTCATTTAATTATCCATCAATCAAGTACATTAAACACTTGCTCTCTCACTGCTTTGTCTTTCACCAGCACCTCAATCCAGTTAACCACAGGTGAAAACTTGAATAATTGTGTATATCTAGGTTATTATCACCTCACTTTCCACCAGTGGTGGGGGCCTTAATACCTTCCATTAGTGGACAATCCAACTGAATATTCCTATCCTGAGGGTCTGTTTTCCAGATAGAGGTGCCAAACGCATTGCCCAGGTTTCTAGAAAGCAGAGCCTGAAGTATGCAAGTAAATATTTTACTGGAGAGAGACAATCCCAGGGAATCAAGAGTACTCCCTGAGAAAAAGGGATACAGGGGATAACAATGGGAAAGAAAAGAAAAACAAACAACAAATGTGTTTCCAAGTTGGCACAGATTTACAAGGAAACAAACCTGTTTACTCAGTCTCTTGATATATCTGACAGCTGCCCCCTAAATACTGTCTTTCTCTGGTCAAGTTTGACTCACAAGGCATTCTCTCTCCTGAACTTCCAGGTTGTTTTATTTGGTTTCTCCAGGCAGCTGCTGAGGAAGGGCAAGCATCCTTGGACTTGACCGATTGGACCAGAGCACTGCTTTGGCTCCCACTGTTGAGAATACATAGGAACCTTTGCTAAAACCTGGCCCTTGCCCCTAGAGGACAACTAGAGATACTAGAAGCTATTCAAGGATGGTGGCCAGGCCTATGTAGTCACTGGAGAGGCTCAGGTTGAGAAGTCAAGGAAGTGACCAAAGCCAGAGAGACTGAAGGGTCAAGTGAATCTGGGGAAGTGAATAAGCTGAGTTTAGTGAGAGAGCCATCATTTTGTCATCTCTTCTCAAGGATGTTAGCCACTACCTTAGTGACTGGAATTTTCAGCTCTTTACAGAAGCATGCGATGACTTGGAAGAAGCTAGCAAAGGACTTGAAGATCCAAGACCTAACATATAATAAAGAAAGTTTAATTCATCAAAGTCCAGAAGAGGCAACGTACAGGGAACAATATTAAATAAGTGAAAAGATGTTACAGAAATCTGTCCCCAAAGAAAAGTTGGGATATTAATAAAAATTCTTTGACACATCCACTGTGTACTAAAACAGGCAAAAGTCAAAATAGAATGAAATGATAGCTCTCTGCAGACAAACTGAAAACCTGAAAAGTTGATTGATAAACTTCAGGGTTATTCTTTATTTTCTGAAAATATTCCTTCTTTGTATTTTGAGGCTTCATAAGAAAGTAATTGGTTTTGTTGAATTACCCATTTTCTGGATACAAGTATCCATTCTTTCCCCTCAAAAAAAATATTTTTTTTTTACCATGATTTTCCATTGATAGCAATAACAATGTTCAGACTCCTTCTTGAAATAAATTTTACAAGGAGTATCAGTTTTCTTATCCCAAAATAGCAGTAACAACTGAGCTAATCTGTCAATCACCTTGTGCAGTACAAAGTACATAAAAATAGCATATTAATTACAAGACTGACTCAATAGACATTTTCAGTCAGTTCAGTTCAATTTCTCAGTCATGTCTGACTCTTTGTGACATCATGAACTGCAGCATGCCAGGCTTACCTGACCATCACCAACTCCTGGAGCTTACTCAAACTCCTGTCCATTGAGTCAGTGATGCCATCCAACCATCTCATCCTCTGTTGGCCCCTTCTCCTCCCGCCCTCAATCTTTCCCAGAATCAGGGTCTTTTCCAATGAATTAGTTCTTTGCATCAGGTGGCCAAAATGATAGAGTTTCAGCTTCAGCATCAGTCCTTCCAATGAATATTCAGGACTGATTTCCTTTAGGATTGACCAGTTGGATCTCCTTGCAGTCCAAGGGATTCTTAAGAGTCTTCTCCAACACCACAGTTCAAAAGCACCAATTCTTCAGTGCTCAGCTTTCTTTATGGTCCAACTCTCACAGCCATACATGACTACTGGAAAAACCATAGCTCTGACTAGAAAGACCTTTGTTGGCAAAGTAATGTCTTTGCTTTTTAATATGTTTTCTAGGTTGGTCATAATTTTTCTTCCAAGGAACAAGCATCTTTTCATTTCATGGCTGCAGTCACCATTTGCAGTGATTTTGGAGCCCCCCAAAATAAAGTCTCTCACTGTTTCCATTGTTTCCCGTTCTATTTGGATGAAGTGATGGAATTGGATGTCATGATCTTAGTTTTCTGAATTGTTGAGTTTTATGCCAACTTTTTCACTCTCTTCTTTCACTTTCATCAAGAGGCTCTTCAGTTCTTAGCTTTCTACTATAAGGGTGGTATCATCTTCATGTCTGAGGTTATTGATAATTCTCCCTGCAATCTTGATTCCAGCTTGTGCCTCATCCAGCCCAGCATTTCACATGATGTACTCTGTATATAAATTAAATAAGCAGGATGACAATATACAGCCTTTACGTACTCCTTTCCTGATTTGGAACCAGTCTGTGGTTCTATGTCTGGTTCTAACTGTTGCTCCTTAACCTGTATACAGATTTCTCAGGAGGCAGATCAGGTGGTCTGGTATTCCCATCTCTTGAAGAATTTTCCAGTTTGTTGTGATCCACACAGTCAAAGGCTTTGGCGTATTCAATGAAGCAGAAATAGGCCTTTTAGTGATTATTATATGCTTAGTGAAGTAGCACAAAGGATTTCTGAGTATGTTGTGAGTAGAATAAAGGAGATGGATAGAAGTAGACTTGGGTAGGAGAAAGAAGAAAATGAGGAAGATTGTGTGTTAGCAGCAGGAAACAAGTTAAATACTTAAACAAATACTGTTTGGTCATTTTAATCAACTAGTCCAATTAATTTTGCCCTTTCCTAAATTAGATGCCTAGTTTTTATTAAAGTGACACGTTTTCATGACGAAAAATAACACAAATGGGCTAACACTGAAAAGCAACAGACCCCTCTCCTCTACTCCCATCCCCAATCCTGCTCCTAAAGTCAACTGGTACTTCTACTTCTGATAAAAATCCTCCCATCTCTTGTACGCCTATGAGACATATAATTGACTTATTAATGTTGACATTAACTGACTTGCTACTGTGAGAGATGTTTTAGTGCATGTCCACCTGTATTCTCACTTCTTGTTGTTAGTTAAATCAGTCTTTTTAGTTTGTCTGTTAGTTTTTTATGTAACTCAAAATAATACACAAACCTCCTTTATGTCCTGGTGATGTCTGATAGCTTTTTCTTGACTGCCATTTTTATAAGATTGCTACACTCTCTTCATCTCAGCTGTCTGCATTCTAACTTCCATTACCTATACCTTTATTTTTATGTAATCAAGATATGTTAGTAGGGCTCCTTGGGCTATTTCTCTGTTACAAAGGGAAGAAAAGAACTTCACAAGTCTTACTTTCTGCAGTTACTAAGCATTCTCCTAAGGACTAGAATCCCTCGAAAGAAGCAGTCTGTAACATGGGAATAGCTTTCAAAGGCCTGCTTTGGGAATGCCAATTCGTTTTTGCATAAGATCTAAATGTAAGCCCAACTCTTCTTTGTTTGACCATCACATAGCTAATTACCATATAAGCAACCAGCTATCCTCATTACTTTAGGCTGCCTATTCCATTCAACTAAAGACACTTTCTTCAAGACAGCTTGAGGTTAACAGTTCAAATAGTGGGCAAACTTGTGTTGCAATTACCACATTGCTGATGGAATTCCTCTGGAATGAAAAGGAACCAGATTTCTGACTACTTATGACCCCCTGAAAAAAAAAAAGCCCACTCTTTCCCTACTTTCAGCTTGAGCATTACTCGGCCTGGAGAGGTGAGAAACTATACATTTAACATCTGTCTTTGCCTAAGAATCCTCTTTTTCTCTTCCTCACTATGGTTTGCAAGGTAAGATGGACAATATTAAATCTTGCTTTTGTTATTATCATACTTAGGGAACCTGAGTCTATGTAAAAAATTATGTTGTAATCTCTACCTTGGATACTAGAAAACTGATCTTTACTTAGACATCTGGTAGTAATATTTACATTATATTCTGCAACAACAATGAAATCATCTGAGGGTTGTCTAAACGTGGATTTTAAAAGCTGAAGAACAAAAACTATGTTTACATTATTATGATGATGTAAATACTGCTTATTGGAAAGCCAAGTAGAAGTCTATGATTATTACTCTTTTTCTATGGGCTCAAAGTTAAATCCTAATTGCTAGTCAAGGAAAAATCTCCTTTATTATACTCAATCAAGTACCTAAAATTCACAATCCTGAATTTGCTTTATGTTGGAACAATTATTTTCTTGTACATTTTGTTGGGTGTTTCTTGAAATAACTCAGCCTTTATGTCTTTGAGTGAGAAGAAATATATGCCATCTATAATGTTTTTCAGCCTATTGTTTAATCTTTGTTTTGAAGATATACTTCTTAGTAACCACTGATTTCCTTTTGTATTGCGTATAGTTGATGTTTCCTGTAGTTAGGCCACTAAATTATTCTTAACATTTGTTATATCCCTTATCTTCCTATTTTTTCACTTTCACTTTGTTGGAGTTCATCCTCAAGAAACACTCACAAAAAAAGTGTCACCGGATATAAAAATAACTAGAAATTATTTAAATGCCATTGATTAGCTAATTAACTAAATTCACTGGGAATCTAATATTTTGTTTTTTTCCTTCTTTCAAATCTTTTAGGATAATTTCTTTCCCTAGGTATTTATAAAATGTACTCATTACAGTGGATCTTCCCAACCCAGGCATCAAACCCAGGTCTCCTACATTGCAGGCATATTCTTTACCAGCTGAGCCACAAGGGAAGCCCAAGAATACTGGAGTGGAGAACCTATCCCTTCTCCAGAGGATCTTCCCCACCCACAAATTGAACTGGGGTCTCCTGGACTGTAGGCAGATTCTTTACCAACAGAGCTATTACGGAGGCCCTACTTCAATCTTAGTATTCAATTAATTCTTTCACCTACATACATTGATTCCTCTTTAACTCTGAGGCATAGTCTTGTTTTGTGACTTTGATAATTTTCTCTTTGCAAAGTTCTGATCTGAAAGATGTTTGATAATCAGAATGGTTCTCTACATCTCGTACCTTCATTCTTATATTTCCCACCAATATACTCTCTGGGATATTTCTAAAATGTTAGCCTTTGCGTCATTACATTTGATCCCTTTCTCTGAACTTAATTTTAGTAATCATAATTTTAGGATCTGTTATTTTTGTGCTGTGTTAAGTCGCTTCAGTCATGTCCAACTCTTTGCGATGCCATGGACTGTAGCCTGCAAGGCTCCTCTGTTCATGAGATTCTCGAGGCAAGAGTACCGGAATGGGTTGCCCTTCCCTCCTCCAGGGGATCTTCCAGACCCAGGGATTAAGCCTGCATCCCTTATGTATTTTGCATTAGCAGATGGGTTCTTTGCCACTAGTGCCACCTGGGAAGCCCCATTTTTATATTATAATTTTTATACTAACCATTCATTTCTTAAAGATGTCATATGTTCTCCAACATGTTTGACAATAACAAAGGGGATTTTGTTTAATTTCATTTTATTATCTGATATATCTCTTCCTTTAGTGTTTTAGTTTCTTTATTCTAATCTTTTCTTTCATTCTATAGTGAAAGTGAAGTACAAATGTTAGTCGCTCAATCATGTCTGACTCTTTGTGATCCCATGGACTGTAGCCTGCCAGGCTCCTCTGTCCATGCAATTCTCCAGGCAAGAATACTGGAGTGGGTAGCCACTCCCTTCTCCAGGGGATTTTCCCAACCTATGGGTCAAATCTGGGTCTCCTGCTTTGCAGGCAGATTCTTTATCATTTGAGCCACTGGGGAAGCCCTCATTCTACAGGCTCAAGCACTTTATGTTCTCAGTTTATCTACTGGTATTTTAGAGTGATTGAATAGAAAGACTGACTTGGACTTTTATGCACTTTGGTGTGAGTGGACAAAGCAGGACTTTATATGGTCCTTTCCCTACTTCACACTCAATGCTGAAATGAAAGTCTTTATTATTGAACACAGACATTCACAGAGATAAAGTGAATAATTCTCTTCACTTTATTTTCAGAAGAAGAGTTCATTTTTTCCCCTCTGGGAATAAATACATTCCTGACAGTTTACCTTTTGGAGTAGAGAGACAGAAAGGTGTTAAGATTAAATGGAGAATTGGGATAAATCTTCATACTAAGTATTTCAGTCCTACTTTCCACTCTGGGTCTCTCTTATATAGTCTATCTCTGAGGCCAGGGTTTCTGAGGTTTGGGGAGTAGAGAGATATTAGACATCTTATCCACTCACTTTCTCCATGCATAATTTAAGCTATAAATTCTGTTACTCTATTTCACCATTCCACAGATTTTCATTCAATTTTCAAAGCTGAAACATTTGTTAAAATCGCTCATCTCTTGAGATTCATTGTTCTGTCATCATTGCTACTGACTCCATTGTTTTTGGATGATATTTACTTTATAGATTTACTCTTGTTTCAGTTCTGAAGCGGAAGAAAGATGGACAAGTATTCTGCCAGCCATCTTAAACCTATTCTCCAACTATTACAATAAAGCAACAAATCAAAGTAGTCATGAAAATTTAATTAGCTGCAAGCTAAATTGATTTATCAATCAGTCAATAAATGTTCTATGAAGAATAAAGAGACAATGAAAAGTATAAGTAAAAATACAGACTTTTTTTCATAGTAAGGGACAAAATTTTGTCAATATTTGGTAAACGTTACCTCTCAGAATTTCCTGGACTATTAAAAAATTCCTGCAGGGGCCGGGGGGTTGGTATTTTTCAAGTGCTTCTTCCCACCTGCTGTGAGCTCAATACCTAGAACTTTTGATCTAAACATTAATTATATCAGCTTTTTAATACTCATCATAGCTAAGAATTAATTTTATTACCTTGCTTTGCCATTAAAACTCTGTGATTCCTTATTAATGTCAAAATATGGCCCTTTACCCTTTCATGAATGTCACTAATTTTAGGGGGAAATTGATGTATAGTTTTACAGGACAGTAAAAAGATATGTTATCCAGTGGGTTAGCTTGCATGTACAATTTCAATCACACTGGTTTCTAAGAGGCCAATCATCTATAATTTAGTAGAAATTGTACTGTTGGAGCCTTTTGCAGACTCCATTTCTTTTCCTTTTGAGAGTACTTGTCTATTTGATAAAAAAGAATAAAAAGGAAAAGAAAAAAAAGACATTATCTGTCTTGTTTCTTAAATTCAAAAGAGCAGAAAATGTTAGTTTGATTCCTACCCACCCCGTTAACCGACCACCCCCACCATGATGGGAGTCAAGGGTCTAAAAAGATAATATGTCTAAGAATTTTTACTGGTTTAGATCCCTGGACATCAGCTATCCTTCCCAAGCAGCCAACTGATGCAGTCACAAAAAGTCTCCTTGGCACTCCAATTTAGCACGAGTTTATGTTTGGTGGCAATACAGTGTGTTTCAAGACAAACATGTTCCTAAAATTGGTCTGTAGTTTGGGTAGCTGTAAGGCTGGTAGATACACTTTCCCATTAGTCTTTCTTTTTTTCTCTCTCTCTTTTTTAATGACAGGATGGTCATCAAAACCAAATAGGGCCTGAGTTTAATGCCGTTCTCAAAGATGTGGTGGAGGGTTTGGTCATAAACTCTTTAAGCCCTTACCATCCTTCCTGCTTTATCTGCCTTCTGCTCTCAGTCCCTATCTTTACTATCTTGACTAGTTGGGCCTAGACTCTCTTTCTGCAACATTCCAGAGAAGACAGGAGGAGAAAATAAGAAGGAAAGTAGACTAAATTGGTTGTGAATTCTTTGAGACCAATGCAAGTTTGTATCTATTATTTGAGATCCTAAAAAAAAAAAAAAAAAACTTAGAGGTTTTTCTCTCTTTTTTCCTTCTCCCTCTCACATTGTACCAAAACATAGATGATGATTTTGGTCATCAATAAATGGTCACCCTCAAAATCTCTTTGATAAGTGAAAGCAGGGAAGAAAGAAGAGACTGCTTTAAAATAAGATCAAAGGGAAAAAAGAAAAGTTAGGAGATAAGAAAAATTTGGAGAATAAGAATTAAGAGGATTGATTATTCTTACTTACCAAACATGAATACCATTTTATTTTTACCATCATCACTTTGAAATGACTTTACCTCTCATTCAGATCAGAGGGGTATAGAGATAATCTACTGGTATATATTTTTGCTTATAAAATTTCTGTTGTATTACTTTATCAGTATATGCACAATATGCATATGTGTATATCTAGTGTTTTTCTCTTTAACTCTTTAACACGATAAGAAAACAAGGGTTAGTTTAAACTGTTAGGCATATATGAAGACCGTGGTGATGTAGGGGAAAAATTACTACTAATACAAAATAAGAAATAAGGTCAGTGACGACAAGGAACTCAGAAGAGTCTCCATGGAGAGATGGAGAAGTAAACCTTTCACCAAAGATGCAGAGTTTGTAGCTGAGTTCTATAGTCTAGGCACCTGGAATTATATTTTCCGTTAGAAGTAATTATCTTCAAGGGAGTGGTTTTATGAATCAGTGTCTCCTCTGAACTGTGAGAGGAGAACCCTAACCAACTCATTTACTTAGAAGCGCAGTAAAATTCTTGATACAAAGGTCACTGATGGAAGTGAGTAGGAAAGAACTAATTTTTCACCAGTCATCAAACTCATGAAGCCAGATATATGACTTGGGAAAAATCATTTGTTCTTATTCTTCTCCTTCCTACCTCTATTTTATTGTGTGTTTATCCAGAGAGGGAAAGCGGAAGAAACAATAAAGCCCGTTTCCAGGACCCACTGAACTTTACTTTGTCCTCAGTTCCTTTCTAAATAACCTTAGGGGGAAATTTCCAGTTGTGGAAGAAGTATCTAGGAAAACTCAATTAGGGCTCAAAGTTTCAAACCCAGACTGGAGAACAGAATCATGCTTGTGGAATTTTCAAATCAAGATTTTGTCTTTTAAATTTCAAATTCTGCTAGCCAACACTATGCATTTCCCATGAAAGGTCTGAAGCAGGGACCAGTGCATTTCCCGTAGAAGCATGTGACTGCTCATGGTTACAAGTAAAGGCAATACTTCACAAATCCCTATATATTTCCCACTTTAGACTTAAGACGTCTATTTTTGCCTATGCTGATATGCTCTTTCATATTTAATGTTTTTTTCCATTGTTTTTATTATTCATCCATAAGGTACTATGCTAGAGAAAATAATTCTTCTTCCTGAGCATTTTAGTTCTCTCTATAGTTCTTCTACTCATCATTCTTCTTAGCCTTCTGGGTAATCTTTGTTTTTAGGTCAGTGACTCTCATCTCTTGCCTTTGGCTAAAAATATTAGAGTAGTTCAATGTTTTTGTTACCTATGAACTGAATCATTGTGTGTGTGTGTGTGTGTGTGTGTGTGTGTGTTTCACCCAAGATTCTGTCCTCATTTTAGTTCAATGAAATCTTATTTCTGCTGGAAAACTACTTCTACATGGAATTTTTTCCAAAGGCCTCTTATTAGAAAGTTCTAGTCTGACTTTCTTTGTAAGTTTCAGTGATGCTTCCTGTGTTTCTTTTTATCATGCACATTGGCAATGGGTGTCTCCCATCATTTTTGTTTGTTTGAAGTCAGAATAATGACCAGCCTCTGAAGAGAATCAGGAGAAATGAGTGATAATTCAGTCAAACTGTAAGTAAGAGACTAGGACGATACAGTAACAATAGGTGTATTCTAGATACCAAATATGGAGAAGGAAATGGCAGCCCACTCCAGTATTCTTGCCTGGAGAATCACATGGACAGAGGAGCCTAGTGGGCTACAGTCCATGGGATCACAAAGAGTCGGACACGATTGAAGTGACTTAGCAGCAGCAGCAGATACCAAATGTCCATTCTCTTCCCTTCCTTGCCAATAGAACTCTAATTGTGTAATGTGGCAATCTGACCTCAAAAGAAGTAAAAATCTAGATTAAAAAAAAAACAACAACTTTCCTGATGTTATAGCTAGAAGTTCCCATGTGATTCTGTTATGGCCAAGTAAATGCAAATAGAAATCTTCTGTACTTCTAGGCAAGATTTCCACAACAGAGAGACAACCCTCCTTTTGCCAATTTACTCTTCTTCTTCCTGCCAAGAGTAAAGATGCAATGCCTAGAGATTCAGCAGCCATCTTGTGATTATGAGGATAAAATCCAAAAACTAAGGATGCCAGAGCAGAAAGCTATAAGGAGCAACTGAACCAGCCCTGAAACACTTATCCCTGGATTTGTTATAGGAAAAGGACCTAGAGTTCTTATTTATTTAAGCCACCATAAGCAGAGTTTTCTGTTGCAGCACACTGCTTACTGGTGGAGGAAACAGAAGAAGTATCAGCACTTCAGCTGACAGCACAAGAATCCTGCCTGAGTTCACAAGGTTTACTGTTGCATAAGGTACCCAGCTTTCTTTGAGGCACATAACTCCCTGAGTTGAAGCAACATTTCTGAACTGTCAAAGCAATCTCTCGTTCCCTTCAAGGCACTCAGTCTAACTAGTGTAGTTGTGAATTAAAACATATTTTCATTCTGACCTGCAGGGTTAACAAGCTCACCTTTTGGCTTTTTATGCCTCTCTGCAAAACCCTATAACGTGATAATCAAATAAGAGTGTAGCTTCCTGGCTAAGGCAAAGGGGCTTCTGAAAGACTGTCAGACTCACAAGAAGAAGATTCTTAGTTTTAGAAACAAATAATAGATGTTTTACATGTATCTTCTTCTTTTTGATTAACAGCAAATTACACTTGCCATTTCTCTAGGAAGTGACATTACTCCTTAGCTGGTAGATTTTTTTTTTTTTTAATTGTAGTAGCTGTTTGTTTATTTTTCTACATTGGCAAGTGGCTTCCTTCCACCAACATTACCTCCAACAAAAGAAATCCAAGGTCATTCACACATTTTTTCTACGAGAGCAGTAATCTACCAAATTTCTTTCAGGCTATTCTTCTATTTGTGATTACTGACACCATGTAACCAAGCATTTCTATTAGCCAGCTCCTCTGACGCAGAAGTAAATCTACTCTTTCAAATTCCAATGAAAATGCCAATGCTATGTCTGTGATGCGTTTACTAGTCCTTTCACCTTATGAAAAAGGTGGATCGAGTTTCCGTCTCATTAAGTATAACCTATTTCATTCATATAAAATATATACTTTCTTTGACAGAAACTAAGTTCTTAGTGATTTCCAGATAAGCCTCTCTACAGTTTAAACCAGGGGCCACTCTGAGAACTTGAATGAATTCCTGAATTCTCTTAAAATAATTTCATCAGACACTGTGGTTGAGAGTAACTGAGGTCTTCTTTCTGTCACATATTTTAAAAATATAAAGCTTACTAATTATTAAATGGTGTAATATGATTTGAAGTAGAGCTTGGTTAAGGTTTACCTGAATTTATGAGCATCTTTTCACAATGTAAGTGAGTTGTTGAAATAAAACTTGAGGTCACAGGAAAGTAAGACATTTTCAAGTACTACTGCATTAGAAAAGTCGCGATTTACAATTAACATTCTATTTACAAAGTTTGCCTTATCTAGTCACTAAAACAAGTGCCCTGAGGACCTGATTAGGCATCTATATTATTGAAATCAATGCATGTTTTTGTGTAGCACTTCTTGACAGGCTACAGTCCATGGGGTTGCAAAGAGTCAGACACAGCTGAGTGACTAACATTTTCACTTTTCTGATTTACATCATTTTTAAGAATAGCCTATCTACCCATTTCCTTCACTCAACTCAGTTAATAAGATTCTATCACTTTTATTAACAGAGAAGGCAATGGCAAGCCACTCCAGTACTCTTGCCTAGAAAATCCCATGGACAGAGGAGCCTGGTGGGCTGCAGTCCATGGGGTGGCTATGAGTCGGACAGGACTGAGGGACTTCACTTTCACTTTTCACTTTCACACACTGGAGAAGGAAATGGCAACCCACTCCAGTGTTCTTGCCTGGAGAATCCCAGGGACGGGGGAGCCTGGGGGGCTGCCATCTATGGGGTCACACAGGGTCGGACACGACTGAGGTGACTTAGCAGCAGCAGTAGCAGTTTTATTAAATTACTTACCAACTAAGATCATTTAGTGAAACATTAGGTAGAAACATTTTAGAGGAGTGTTGCTCAATTTATTCCCTCCTACTTGACCTCTGCAAGGAGATCAAACAAGTCAATTCTAAAGGAAATCAACCCTGAACATTCATTGGAAAGACTGATACTGAAGCTCCAATACTTTGGCCGCTTGATGGGAACAGCTGAACTCCCTGGAAAAGACCCTGGTGCTAAGAAAAGATTGAAGGCAAAAGGANGACTCTCATCTCTTGCCTTTGGCTAAAAATATTAGAGTAGTTCAATGTTTTTGTTACCTATGAACTGAATCATTGTGTGTGTGTGTGTGTGTGTGTGTGTGTGTGTTTCACCCAAGATTCTGTCCTCATTTTAGTTCAATGAAATCTTATTTCTGCTGGAAAACTACTTCTACATGGAATTTTTTCCAAAGGCCTCTTATTAGAAAGTTCTAGTCTGACTTTCTTTGTAAGTTTCAGTGATGCTTCCTGTGTTTCTTTTTATCATGCACATTGGCAATGGGTGTCTCCCATCATTTTTGTTTGTTTGAAGTCAGAATAATGACCAGCCTCTGAAGAGAATCAGGAGAAATGAGTGATAATTCAGTCAAACTGTAAGTAAGAGACTAGGACGATACAGTAACAATAGGTGTATTCTAGATACCAAATATGGAGAAGGAAATGGCAGCCCACTCCAGTATTCTTGCCTGGAGAATCACATGGACAGAGGAGCCTAGTGGGCTACAGTCCATGGAATCACAAAGAGTCGGACATGATTGAAGTGACTTAGCAGCAGCAGCAGATACCAAATGTCCATTCTCTTCCCTTCCTTGCCAATAGAACTCTAATTGTGTAATGTGGCAATCTGACCTCAAAAGAAGTAAAAATCTAGATTAAAAAAAAAACAACAACTTTCCTGATGTTATAGCTAGAAGTTCCCATGTGATTCTGTTATGGCCAAGTAAATGCAAATAGAAATCTTCTGTACTTCTAGGCAAGATTTCCACAACAGAGAGACAACCCTCCTTTTGCCAATTTACTCTTCTTCTTCCTGCCAAGAGTAAAGATGCAATGCCTAGAGATTCAGCAGCCATCTTGTGATTATGAGGATAAAATCCAAAAACTAAGGATGCCAGAGCAGAAAGCTATAAGGAGCAACTGAACCAGCCCTGAAACACTTATCCCTGGATTTGTTATAGGAAAAGGACCTAGAGTTCTTATTTATTTAAGCCACCATAAGCAGAGTTTTCTGTTGCAGCACACTGCTTACTGGTGGAGGAAACAGAAGAAGTATCAGCACTTCAGCTGACAGCACAAGAATCCTGCCTGAGTTCACAAGGTTTACTGTTGCATAAGGTACCCAGCTTTCTTTGAGGCACATAACTCCCTGAGTTGAAGCAACATTTCTGAACTGTCAAAGCAATCTCTCGTTCCCTTCAAGGCACTCAGTCTAACTAGTGTAGTTGTGAATTAAAACATATTTTCATTCTGACCTGCAGGGTTAATAAGCTCACCTTTTGGCTTTTTATGCCTCTCTGCAAAACCCTATAACGTGATAATCAAATAAGAGTGTAGCTTCCTGGCTAAGGCAAAGGGGCTTCTGAAAGACTGTCAGACTCACAAGAAGAAGATTCTTAGTTTTAGAAACAAATAATAGATGTTTTACATGTATCTTCTTCTTTTTGATTAACAGCAAATTACACTTGCCATTTCTCTAGGAAGTGACATTACTCCTTAGCTGGTAGATTTTTTTTTTTTTTAATTGTAGTAGCTGTTTGTTTATTTTTCTACATTGGCAAGTGGCTTCCTTCCACCAACATTACCTCCAACAAAAGAAATCCAAGGTCATTCACACATTTTTTCTAGGAGAGCAGTAATCTACCAAATTTCTTTCAGGCTATTCTTCTATTTGTGATTACTGACACCATGTAACCAAGCATTTCTATTAGCCAGCTCCTCTGACGCAGAAGTAAATCTACTCTTTCAAATTCCAATGAAAATGCCAATGCTATGTCTGTGATGCGTTTACTAGTCCTTTCACCTTATGAAAAAGGTGGATCGAGTTTCCGTCTCATTAAGTATAACCTATTTCATTCATATAAAATATATACTTTCTTTGACAGAAACTAAGTTCTTAGTGATTTCCAGATAAGCCTCTCTACAGTTTAAACCAGGGGCCACTCTGAGAACTTGAATGAATTCCTGAATTCTCTTAAAATAATTTCATCAGACACTGTGGTTGAGAGTAACTGAGGTCTTCTTTCTGTCACATATTTTAAAAATATAAAGCTTACTAATTATTAAATGGTGTAATATGATTTGAAGTAGAGCTTGGTTAAGGTTTACCTGAATTTATGAGCATCTTTTCACAATGTAAGTGAGTTGTTGAAATAAAACTTGAGGTCACAGGAAAGTAAGACATTTTCAAGTACTACTGCATTAGAAAAGTCGCGATTTACAATTAACATTCTATTTACAAAGTTTGCCTTATCTAGTCACTAAAACAAGTGCCCTGAGGACCTGATTAGGCATCTATATTATTGAAATCAATGCATGTTTTTGTGTAGCACTTCTTGACAGGCTACAGTCCATGGGGTTGCAAAGAGTCAGACACAGCTGAGTGACTAACATTTTCACTTTTCTGATTTACATCATTTTTAAGAATAGCCTATCTACCCATTTCCTTCACTCAACTCAGTTAATAAGATTCTATCACTTTTATTAACAGAGAAGGCAATGGCAAGCCACTCCAGTACTCTTGCCTAGAAAATCCCATGGACAGAGGAGCCTGGTGGGCTGCAGTCCATGGGGTGGCTATGAGTCGGACAGGACTGAGGGACTTCACTTTCACTTTTCACTTTCACACACTGGAGAAGGAAATGGCAACCCACTCCAGTGTTCTTGCCTGGAGAATCCCAGGGACGGGGGAGCCTGGGGGGCTGCCATCTATGGGGTCACACAGGGTCGGACACGACTGAGGTGACTTAGCAGCAGCAGTAGCAGTTTTATTAAATTACTTACCAACTAAGATCATTTAGTGAAACATTAGGTAGAAACATTTTAGAGGAGTGTTGCTCAATTTATTCCCTCCTACTTGACCTCTGCAAGGAGATCAAACAAGTCAATTCTAAAGGAAATCAACCCTGAACATTCATTGGAAAGACTGATACTGAAGCTCCAATACTTTGGCCGCTTGATGGGAACAGCTGAACTCCCTGGAAAAGACCCTGGTGCTAAGAAAAGATTGAAGGCAAAAGGACAAGGAGGTAGCAGAGGATGAGATGGTTAGATAGCATCACTGACTTAATGGACATGAATTTGAGCAAATTCCGGGAGATGACGGAGGACAGAGGAGCCTGATGTGCTGCAGGCCATGGGGTCACAAAGAGTCAGCCATGACTTAACAACAGAATGACAATGCATGATCTCTTTGGATGTGAGTATCAATCCCTGTCTTTGATGGGTGTTAGCATCCCTCTCTGTTCCTGGCCTTATCTTGCTTCTCACGTCCTCCTGCTTCCAGCATCTCTACTCTCATTCTGCATTCTGTTGCCCTCCTAGGACTGTGTTTTCAGCACTCTCAACTTGTGAAGAATGTTGCCCACATCTCAGGATCTACAGAATGTTTCAAACGGCTTGGGTTAGAAACCCTGGCCCTTCCCCATCTGATCCAAGTCCACTTTTGCGTTTGGGTTTTCAACATGGGATTTGTTGCATTCTGCTTCTGTATTTTTGCTCAAAATTGCCTCTTTCTTCCTAATTATTAAAATTCTTGTCCGTTCTAGGTTAGGACATCTAAGGCATCCTCCAATTCTTTGTCCTGGACCATCTGTAGTATCTTCTCTGGTGTCTTTTGTTCGGAATGATAGCACTGCCTTTGAACAGCTGTGAGAATCACTGGGAGAGAATTAGGAGCTTTACGGTGACACATTTAAATCCCATCTCTGTCACTCTATGTGACCTTGGAAAGTTTATTTCCTCTTCTCTAAAAGGGAATAATCACCATCATTATAGATAGAGTGAACAAAATTAAGCCCACAGGACAGTATATGGTATATAATAACAGTCAAAATGAGCTGTATTTATGTACAGTCTTGATTTTTGCTTCTTTGTTATTCTTAGTCATTTATCCACGTGTCTCTTATCTCTCCAACAGGACAGTTCACTAACTGAGGTCAAAGCCTCTGTTGATTTTCTTTTTCTTTTTTTTTTTTTTTTATTCAGGAGCACCTCGGGAGGCATTTGGCTCCTAGGTATTCAATGTTTCTTCACGGACTGAGATGGTATGTACAGTGCCAAGAGTCATCAGCAAATGATACCATATCAAAGCTAGCAGAAAATGTTTTCATACGTTTCTGATGAAGTGAAATCTTTTGGTTCACACCTCAAAAATCTCTGCAAAATCAAAGGCATATATCCAAGGCAAGAAAGTGCTATGTTTCACCCAAATGCTCCAAGTTGAGTAGTTTAAAATAGCTGAAGAAGTGGGAAAGTATATTTAGAACTCATTTTATTTATTATCTCATCTTGTCTGTCAAGAGTATATTTACCAAAAGCTATTTAATATGCAAGTTTTATATAATAAGATCCACACCATACAGCCGGATATATAACCTGGGCAAATAGCAATGCTCTAAAGCAGGCTATAAGACACAATGCTAATAAGCCAGAGCATTTCAAATTACAACTTCATTGTGCATGTAATAAGTATCACTTTGGGTCTACAGGTCAAAATAAATAGTAATTCCTTATGGTAGATAAATTAGGAAGAAATAAACTCTTTGGACAAGATAATGTTGCTATGGAAACCTTAATGTTCACAAGCCTGCTTCCGAAGGCTCTGCTGCCTTGCCAGACTTTTTACATTTAACTTTCTTTCAAGCTTTTAAGAAAAATTAAAAAGTCCTTTTGCTACTGAGACCTAAAATGTGACAGTGACAATCTACTCTCTAGCTTTCTAAGATCCATGAAAATAACATGTCCTGCACACTGCTCCATAGCAGGAAAATACAACTTAATTGGGGTTGCAAAAGAAAAAAAGCAGTGTGTTCATGCTTGATTTGAATTTCCTTCCACAGTGGGGCTATGAGTAGGAGCAGGGACTTTCTTTATGAAGCAATTTTTGTGCCAGGACCCAGAGCTGACAAAGATGACTTTTTAAGCACAAGTTTAAAGCCATCTTGAAATGTTTCTTTGGCAGAGAGCTATTTGAACCCCAAAGTCAGTGTTGTTTGAGAAAGGGAAAATGGTGTATTCACGGAATTCACAAATAAATCAGAAGTGTCAGCACTGAGCCTAGAAACTTTTGGCTCCAAAGTTTGTAAATTTTATTTATTTTATTCCTCAGGCAACATAAATTTAACACAGCCACCTACGTTTCTGGTAAGCTGAGACTTAATGAGGCTTAATCGACTTCTGCACTACGAGCCTTATCTGCATTCTTCAGTTTGTGCCTTTGCTCCTCTTACTCTCTGCCCACACACTTGGTGGCAATTTTCTGTTAGGAATGATTTTTTCCTTACTTGGGGCTGCCATAGTTGAGCTTCAATACAGATAGGAGGACTCAGAGGAAGTAAGTCCATCTTTGAACAAGAGTCCTTGATAAACAACCTCCCTGACTCACATGAGACCCCAGACCTGTTTGGATCTGGTGCAGGCGTAGTTTCCTTAAATTATTCTGCAAGTCAGCAGGCTCCCTGCTTACCTTTCTCCAAGAACTAAGAACCAGAACCCTAACAGAGATAAATGGATGCAAATAAATTACCCGGCCTTTCAATTGCAACAATTTCTCTGTAGATTGAATGGCTCCCCACTTACAACGATTTGTATGTGCTGTGTCCTTTCTACCCATTATGACCTTGGTATTATCCATGGAAACATAAGGGAATATATGGCTTCCATGTCATTTTTAAGCAATGGATCCTAAATTTAAATGTAACAAAGAGCAACAGTGTGAAGTCTCTGTACTATCAAGAGGAAACAAAATGAAAAGGAGAACATAAAACCCTACAGCTTTTTATTGGATTTGTAGTCCTAACGGACTTTAAAGTCTTACTCCAAATCTCCTAAAACATACTTCTTAAAAGCTCCCCTGAGAAAATTTTCTGACTTCTTTACACTAATTAAGAGCTCATCTATTTCCATAAAACAAGATAGGAGTTATACAATAAATTATATCGAACACAACA
Organism: Neotragus moschatus; assembly: GCA_006410615.1. Classification (NCBI taxonomy): domain Eukaryota; kingdom Metazoa; phylum Chordata; class Mammalia; order Artiodactyla; family Bovidae; genus Neotragus; species Neotragus moschatus. The sequence goes on from SJYA01001807.1 coordinate 3,186,481, forward strand.
GTAACGGTTGATTACCATATTGCCTCGTCTTATGAATGAACAACTATTTTAAAGAAATGCACTTGAATCTTTCTGTGCATCGTTAAATTCATCCTTAAAAAGTTTGACATCATCTATTTGGCCTAGAATGGTACTTTGTGTTTCTACTAAAAATTAGATGATTTAGATCTGTAATTTTTTTCCCTAAGAATTGAATGGGATTTAAATGTAAATTTACATTTTGTTTGTTTAGAAGAAGGAGGAAGTCCACAAGCATATATTCTAGTGGGATTGTCTGAAGAAAATGCTAAGTCTACAAAGTCAGTTGTCTTAGCAATTTTAGTTCTTACCAGTTCACATAACTTTAATTTGGTTGGCATCTGCCAACCAAAGTTTTGGTTACATGATTTTGAATAAGTAGTGTAAATGGGAATAAATGATGGAAACCACTTAGAGAGATACTAGCAGTCTGTATTGTATACTGAATAAAAAGGATCCTATTATTAGTGAATTTGTACTATTAACAGATTCTTTTTTTGGTGGTTGACGTTGCTTTCTACTTTCTAGATCACCTCAAGAAATATCAATGTTCTCTGTTTTCTCAGCTGGTACTCATTTGCTATTTAAATACTAGATGTTAATTAATAATTTATACCTGTCTGCTGTTTAATTCTAGTGAGAAATATTTCATCTGGATCTGTTCCTTCCACATGAATTTTTCCACTGTCACCCCTATTTCATATAAGATCAATGAATCATCTGGTTTCTTAAAGGAGCATTCTGAAAATATTGACAAAATGGTAGCAAAATAAATTTAAGTAAAGTTTTACTGACAAGATAGTAATAGATATTTATTTTAAAACATATAAATAAAAGTAATATTCTTAGTGTCTGGGTCTATTTTTGATCCCGTGTCAATCCTATTACCTAATCTTCCATAGTAAAATGAGGAAAAATGAATCAGATCAGACATAGCATAGTAGATATGATGTAACTCCTATTGCAAACCTGTTCAGAAAGAAAAATGCAATCATCAGCACTGTTAAGAGACTCGAATGAGGCTATAAAGGTATAAATATGTATAAGGTATAAATATCCTATCTCTGGATATCATATTCTTTAAGGATTTTTTCAGCCTCATCACTCTTTAGTTACCATGTTGTTTAATAAAAGTGCTATTTCCAAATCCTGGTATTCTAAAGGAAAAAATATTTTAGACTACACTCTCTACTATAGACTATTGATTGTTACAGGAAAGATATGCAGTATGTGTGATAAAGCTTCATAACAAGCACTGAGGATGAAAAAGAAAATTACCAGATTAGCATTGAGCTATTAATATATGTTTTAGCTTACCAACTTCTTTGGAAATATATTAATGACAAAATGTTTTGTGGAGCAATTCAGGGACTCAGTTAATTTAAGTCACTCAGTTGTGTCTGACTCTTTGTGACCCCATGAATTGCAGCACATCAGGCCTCCCTGTCCATCACCAGCTCCCAGAATTCACTCAAACTCACATGCATCGAGTCAGTGATGCCATCCAGCCATCTCATCCTCTGTTGTCCCCTTTTCCTCCTGCCCTCAATCCCTCCCAACATTAGAGTCTTTTCCTATGAGTCAACTCTTCACATGAGATGGCCAAAGTACTGGAGTTTCAGCTTTAGCATCATTCCTTCCAAAGAACACCCAGGGCTGATCTCCTTCAGAATGGACTGGTTGGATCTCCTTGCAGTCCAAGGGACTCTCCAGAGTCTTCTCCAACACCACACTTCAAAAGCATCAATTCTCTGACGTTCAGCTTTCTTTACAGTCCAACTCTCACATCCATACATGACCACTGGAAAAACCATAGCCTTGATTAGACAGACCTTAGTTGGCAAAGTAATGTCTCTGCTTTTGAATATGCTGTCTAGTTTGGTCATAACTTTTCTTCCAAGGAGTAAGAGTCTTTTTAATTTCATGGCTGCATTCACCATTCAGGGACTGGAGATACATAAATAATTAACACTGTCTTGTTCTTGTTCAAAGTATGCATTAGTTTTCAAAACAACCCTATGGAGCTCTAGACACTGTTGAAACAATTTTACAAATGAAGAATTTGAAAATCAAAAGAAGTTAAGTGAGATACTGAAGTGAAAGAGTCAAGACTCGATCATAGGTCAGCTGACTTTATTGAACTGAAGAGTCAAGAACCCAACTTTTCTAAGTAACGAACCAAATTTGTAAAACCCTCTAATTCTACTTTGTCACATATAATTAATGACATAATCAATGTGAGATACTTCAAAAGTTGTAATATACTTAAAAATACTATTTCTTAAGACTTTGCTTCTTAAAATGTATCCCCATCTTTTACATTAGTTTTCTGCAAAAGATCTAAAATCATCATATAGATTTAATGTTTCCAAGTACATAATTTCTCTAAAAGTAAAACAGTGGTGGAGCTTTCCAAATATGTGAGTTCTCATAAGGTGGCCATTAAGGAAAATATGTTAGCTTTAAAGTGGATAGAATTCAATATTAGGACAATATTGAACAGCAGCTTGTTTAACGAGAGGAACATATATGAATTACATTTCAACCAAAATCTCATATCTTGGACTTGGTTTTACTAACCATTCATAAGGGAATTCTTGAAATTTCACTTGCCAGCAACCTAAGGAACATGCTCTAAAACTTTATCAACAGACAAGGGTGGTTTGACTCTAGTGCTATTGTGTCCTATGAATTTTTTATGCCAACAAACTTAAGAAATAAGAAAAGGGATAGATTTGACACACATTTTCTTTTGTACATAGCTTCATTTAACCTATGTGATATCAACTTCTTTTCTTCTAGAAAATCCCAGAGTGTACTAAATTTATTAAGTTAGAAGTGCTGAAATCTAGTGACAGCATCCTTAAATATACAGCCACATGTTAAGCCTCTGGGGAAATAAGCAGGGTCATGCAAAATTACTTTCTTTCCCTTTCTGAAGCCTCTGGCCTTGCTAAAGGAGCTAATTTCTTCTTCTTCTTCTTTTTTTTTGTCTATGTTTGTGTCCTTTTTTTTTTTTAAGCATTCTACATTTCCCATGTTCCCAACTGACTTGTCACTATATAAACTTTCTCTCAATGGCCAGACTTGAAAAGCTACATATGTCTGATTCCATTTATATTACATAGCGGTAAAGTTATGTATATAATTCCAAAACCATGGAGACAACAAAGTCAGTGGTTGCCAGGAGCTACGAATAGAGAGTTAACTACTTCAACAGAAAGAACTTTGGGGGATTGATAAAACTGTTCGAGACCTTGTGGTGATGGTTATATGACTGTATGCATTGTAAACACATACACGTCTGTTTATTAAAAACATTGAATTTTACTGTGTATAAATTACACCCAAATACAAAATATTAAAAAATGCTTTGAAAATAACTTATTCATTTGTTGCATAATTCCTTCAGATGCATAATATTTTTTCTTAACAACTTAATATATGTGTTAAAGAGCAAGAAATATTTTTGTCAAACACAATCCATCAGGTAATCTAAGGATTACTTTTATTTCTGGAATTCTCCCACCAACTGCCCTCAGTTATGGATTGCTACTCTGTTATGAACTGATTCGCCCTAGACTTGTTACATAACTGTTAATTCTGGGCCTTCTGTTTGCCAATATCCTGAGCTGGATACCATGTTTCTGGATACTTTCCCACCCCCATCTTTTTCTTTATTGTTTATGCTTCCTTTTACCAAAGCACAGTTGCTTAATAAACAAGGATGCCATTCTTACTGCCTCTGGTATAAAATTCATTTACATTTACATACAAATGCAGGTAGGATAAATCAGATGGACTTGGATATAAGACCCAGAACCTGAGGATACAAAAAATTAAAAATAGCAATTGCCTATGATACTCACAAAAGGACTTCCCCTGCTTCTCTGGAACATTACATTCTAGAGAAGAAAGAAGAGGCAAACCAGGCAAAGGGCTCATTCTCATAACCTAGAGTTGAATTAAACAATGAAACATCATCAAAGACTTCTAGGGAAATAAGTAGGATCCTAAAAAAGAAGAAAATCATCTGTGCTTACACCTTTGGCCTCTGGTAGAGAACCTTGCTCTGCTTTCCAGGAAACACTAAAATTCTTCAGCCTTTGCCTTCTTTCTTCGTCTCCTCAATTCGGAGTACCTTGCCCTGTGTTCCTATCCCTACTTTCTGGAATGCTGTCTCATCTACCAAGGTCCAGGTTCTTTTTTTCCTTTCGTTCCCAGATAAAATTAACTCCTGATTTCCCTGTCTTCTCATGGCACTTTGTTTATAACTGTGAGTCAAGGTATAATTTAAAATACAACTCAGATGTAAACAAGTTTAATTTTCAGTCTCAAAAAAGAAAATATTGAATTGTTTTTCCCTTTTCAGGGAAAATATTCTCTATTCCCTATTCAGAGGAAATAACAACAGAACACTTACCCTTTCAAGAAGACTGAGTCACTTTCCTTTCAAACTTTAATTTTCCACAATTTAGATACACTGGATATACTTGATACACTGAGCGTTTCCTGGTTCCGCATTCTCTCCTTTCATGGTTCTGTTCTGCCTCCTTTCTCCACCACCACCACCCCCCAAAATACCTCCCACCACTGTGCCAATGAATCTAGGTCTCTGTCACTCTCTGTGTGCAATGCAATTGATTTCCACACCCCTTAGGCCTCATTTTTTGCACCTATATCATGAAGAGCTTAGGTAGATAATTTTGAAAGCTCTTTCCTGAATGAAAAACTTAAGGCTTTTAAGAAAAAATATTGGCTATAAACTGAAGAAATTGGCAGTTAACTGTCTTAATTATATGGAATCTAGAACTATTTCGGTCTAAGCTTTAGACATTTTACACTTCCTTTTATTGAAATACAATGAAACTTCCAGCCACTTTGCAAAGAACTACATATACTTTCTCAGGGAACACAAAAACAACATTCCTAATTTACTCCAGGTGTTCCAATCAGAAAATTATTGTTACATGTTTCTTGGCCTTCCAACATGTTTCTGACCTTGGAAGTGACTCCAGTTGCCTCTAGATCCTTAGAATAAAATTCAGATATATATCAATGGATGGCTGTGTGCTGTACTAACTTGCTTCAGTTGTGTCTGACTCTGCAATGTCATGGCCTGTAGCCTGCCAGGCTCCTCTGTCCATGGGATTCTCTAAGGAAGAATACTGGACTGGGCTGTCATGTCCTCTTCCAGGGTATCTTCCTGACCCAGGGACCAAACCCATGTCTCTTGCAGCTCCTGCATTGCAGGCAAATCTTTACCAGTAGCATTACTGAGGAAGTCCAATAGACACCTCAGTTCAATTCAGTTCAGTTGCTCAGCTGTGTCTGAGTCTTTGCAACACCATGGACTGCAGCACACCAGGCTTCCCTGTCCATCACCAACTCCCAGAGCCGACTCAAATTCATGTCCATCACATTGGTGTTGCCATCCAACCACTTCATCCTCTGTCGTCCCCTTCTCCTCCTGACTTCAATCTTTCCCAGCATCAGGGTCTTTTCCAGTGAGTCGGATCTTCGCATCAGATGGCCGAAGTACTGGTGTTTCAGCTTCAGCATCAATCCTTCCAATGAGCATTCAGGACTGGTCTCATTTAGGATGGACTGGCTGGATCTCCTTGCAGTCCAATGGCCTCTCAAGAGTCTTCTCCAATACCACTGTTCAAAAGCATCAATTCTTTGTGCCTCAGCTTTCATTATAATCCAACTCTCACATCCATACATGACCACTGGAAAAACCATAGCTTTCACTAGACAGACCTTTGTCGGCAAAGTAATGTCTCTGATTTTTAACAAGTTGTCTAGGTGGGTCATAGCTTTTCTTCCAAGAAGCAAGCATCTTTTCATTTCATGGTTGCAGTCACCATCTGCAGTAATTTTAGAGCCCTAAAAAATAATCTCTCACTGCTTGCATTGTTACTCCATCTATTTGCCATGAAGAGATGGGGCCAGATGCCATGATCTTCATTTTCTGAATGTTGAGTTTTAAGTCAACTTTTTCATGCTCCTCTTTTGCTTTCATCAAGAGGCGCTTTAGTTCTTCTTCACTTTCTGCCATAAGGGTGGTGTCACATGCATATCTGAGGTTATTGATATTTCCCCCAGCAATCTTGATTCCAGCTTGTGCCTCATTCAGCCCAGCGTTTCTCAGGATGTACTCTGCATAGAAGTTAAATAAGCAGGGTGACAATATACAGCCTTGATGTACTCCTTTTCCTATTTGGAACCAGTCTGTCGTTCTATGGTCCAGTTCTAACTGTTGATTCCTGAGCTGCACACAGATTTCAAGAGGCAGGTCAGGTGGTCTGGTATTCCCATCTCTTTCAGAGTTTTCCACAGTTTGTTGTGATCCACATAGTCAAAGGCTTTGGCATAGTCAATAAAGCAGAAACAGATGTTTTTCTGGAACTCTCTTGCTTTTCAGATGATCAAGCAGATGTTGACAATTTGATATCTGGTTCCTCTGTCTTTCCTGAATCCAGTTTGAACATCTGGAAGTTCATGGTTCACATATTGCTGAAACCCGGCGTGGAGAATTTTGAGCATAACTTGGTAGCATATGAGATGAATGCAATTGTGCAGTAATCTGAACATTCTTTGGCACTGCCTTTCTCTGGGATTGGAATGAAAAACTATCCTTTCCAGTCCTGTGGCTACTGCTGTGTTTTACAGATTTGCTGGCATATTGAGTGCAGCACTTTCACAGCATCATCTTTTGCCCATAGTGTCTTAAATAATCAGATCCCTGACTTGATCTCCAAAATTAGGATATCACCCGCTCTTTGTTCACCATGCTCTAGTCACATCAGTCTCTCTTATCTGTTCTCTTTTTGGATATATTGAATTGGCCAAAAAGTTCACTGGGGTTTTCCCATAACATTGTAGAGAAATCCAAGTGAACTTTTTGGCCAACCCAATAGTTTGGTTGTTCACTTGTACTGCGGAGGGAGAAGTTTCCCCCTTTAAACATCTAGAGTTCCTATGGCTGGATTAATAGTAAAACTGACATAACACATATTAACAGAAGAAAAAGCAACAAATTTTCATTTGTGTCCATGGAAGTCTCATAGAAATTGTACCTAACATGTGGCCAAATAAGGCACCTTTTATACATTTTAGACAAAGAAACAATAAGTTAAGAGAAATTGATAGGAAAAAGAAACAAGTTTGAGTTCTTAATTAGTAAGGAATTTAAGCAAAGTTTGGGTGTAGGGAGTAAATTATAAAAGAAGAATGTTTATTTATATAAACTTCTTGATCCTAAATTCCCTGTCGTGTTGATAAAGATGTCTTTCTACTTCTAGGTACAGGGAGGGCATCTTTTGAAAGTGAAAGTGTTAATTGCTCAGTTGTGTCTGACTCTTTATGACCCCATGGACTGTAGCCTACCATGTTCCTCTGTCCATGGAAATCTCCAGGCAAGAATACTGGAATAGGTAGCCATTCCCTTCTCCAGGGGATATTCCCTACCCAGGGACTAAACCTGGGATTCCTGCATTGCAGGCGGATTCTTTACTGTCTGAAATGGAAGGTTTATTTCCTGCTATCAGAGAGACAAAGAGGGTCAAAGAGACCCTCATGAATCAGCCAGCTCTTGAGTAAATTTAACGCAAAATAATCAATACACTGTTAAGGTATAGTTTGGGGTGGCCTACCCAGGGCCCTGCTGTATTGTCACCTTGCTTATTTAACTTCTATGCAGAGTACATCCTGAGAAACACTGGGCTGGAAGAAGCATAAGCTGGAATCAAGATTGCAGGGAGAAATATCAATAAACTCAGATATGCAGATGACANGGTTCCTGATTCAGGGCTCTTGAGACCCTTGTTAATTTCCTGGGAGGTAGGAGTTACTTTTGTCTTGATGAGGTGACTCTGGTGGTGGTGGCGGGGATTAGCGGGGAGGCTGATGCTCACCGGCTCCTGGATGAGGTCTGGTCACTAGAAAGACCAAGCCACGATTAGAAGCTTTAGAGCTCCACCCCTTTTTCTCTTGAGAAGGGAACAGGACTGAAAATGGAACTCACCGTTGATCGTGCTCACATGGCTAAGCCCTTATAAAAATAAAAAATCCCAGCAGTTTGGGGTATGGAGAACTTCCAGGTTGTTTACATCCACATTCCAGGATTGTAACATACCCCAGCCTCATGGGGACAGAGGCTTCTGTGCTTGGGACCTGCTCAGGAAAAAAGATCAGGTCTAAAACTATCTTGTATCATCATGGTCCAGCTAATAAAACAGAATAGGACCTTCCTTGTCTTTCTACATGCATTATGCACAGTACATTCATTAGTCTTATATTTATTTTCATAACAAAATGTTATTATCTATATTAATATAAAAATTCATATTTTAAACTAATTGACAGAATTAACTAAGGTCTCAGAATCCCTAGTCAGCACTGTTTAGTTTTACTTCTTAATCTTTACTGCAGTTCAATTTAAGTCAAATAATGTTTCCTGGATGGTTATTAATAAACCATAGTTTTAGCATGCATTATGCCCTCAAGCTCCCAGTCACTGAGAAATTAGTGTCTTATAAAGCCCTTCCTAGCTCTCTTTCTGGATCTCTTATATTATTTCTTTGTTTTAGGTCAATCTCAATAGACTTGAAGAAATATAATCTGTGGAGTCTTCTTTTTAAATTACAGAACCACACAGGCATATAGCTGTCGGTGAACTAGCTATAAATGTTTACAGTAGTCATATTTCAAATGGACTCAGCATTAAATATAGCATAATATTTTCTTAAGTGATCATGGCTAAGTATCTCATATCTGCAAAAGACAGACAAGATTATGCTTTTTAAAGAAAACCATAGCAACAGTTAAAACAAGGTGACCTCATTGAGGAAAAACTGCACAGTAGAAAATTGTACCCACACTGCTGCTGCTGCTGCTAAGTCGCTTCAGTTGTGTCCAACTCTGTGTGACCCCACAGACAGTATCCACACTAGAAACTTAGAAATGCATTATAAAGGAAGTTATAAGGTACAGCGTCCTAAGTTTCATATATTTAATACATGTTGATGACAAGATCACTGTGTGCCTACTTACTGTTTGTGACGTTATAAATGTATATAAATTTTAGAGATAGAATGATAAAAACAAATTCCGAACTCTGGTGATTTCTATACCTTTTGGATTGAGCATTTCTATTCTTATGCATTAGTTTTAATGAAATAATTCAATAAAAAATAGTCTGTCTGAAATGACTGTAGTGCAATCTGATGGTTAAAAAAATTAGGAAAAAAGCTACTGGTAAAGTAAAAATTACTAAGAAATTCATTACGCATGATACCAATAACATGATTCCAGCCAACGACAACTGTAGCAAAGCATAGGGACACATGAACATCTTAATGACTGGTAAAGTCACCATGGAAGAGATCTAGAGCCAGGAACAGGTGTGTGTCCACTGTTTTAGTAAGGAATTGAACCCCACGGTCTATGTTACCAAGTTCTATTCATTGAAACTTCCAGCCACGTTTAGGGTGGGCTGTTTGCCATCCTCCTACATGGATTTCCTCCTTCCTGCCATGTTGTTGTTTTCATCACTAAATTGTGTCCAACTGCTTTGGGACCCCATGGACTGTAGCCTGCCAGGCTCATGTGTCCATGGGATTTCCCAGGCAAGAATACTGGAGTGGTTGCCAGTCCCCTCTCCAGAGGATCTTCATAACCCAGGGACTAAATCCAGTCTTCTGTACTGGCAGTCAGATTCTTCCCCACTGAGCCACCAGGGAAGACTTTCCTGCCATGTGCCATCATGCTTTCTTAGGGAACCCTTTATTTCCTTCTTTGTTTATTATCATGATGAAGCCTTTAAAAATAATAAACACACCAAGCCTGCATTTGTGTAGGTATGTGATACTTAGCTTGAAGTGAGATCATCTCTTCTCTGTTTGCCATGAGAAAATTGTTGTCCCCTAGCATAGAGACAGGCAAGCCCTGGATGCTCAGGTATTACCCTGATCATAAACCAATGTAACAGTCCTGCCTGCTAAGACTAGCCTTCCAAAGAGATTCTCTCTTGCTTGGCTGGTTCAGAACATTGCTGTTCCCACAGTGTGTGACTATCTCAGAAGTGTGGTGCATGACTTACCTCCTTGCCTGACTTCACAGCCAGCAGGTCAGGGCAATGGTGATCAGCTGGGTATGAGGTCTGAACTGTGATTACTTAAGAATCATCAAGAACATGAAGAAGCACATTGTTTTGAAGCTTGTTTCCCCCTCCTCTTCAAAATCACTGGAGACATATCAGCTAGCAGAGGATGGCTGTGCTCTGCGTTGATTTGAGGTGTTACCCCCAGGAGTGTAGTATTATGAGAGATTTCCTTCACTCTCTAAAGGAAAGATATAGAACCAAGGACAATTCTCAGCACTCAACAAGTCAATTAGGAAACCCCATGGGGGAAAGGACTTTTTCTTTTCACTGAAAGTAGATAATGCCTTGAATTTCTTACTGAGAAAGAAACGGCTGCTGCTGCTGCTGCTAGTTTCTTCAGTCGTGTCCGACTCTGTGCGACCCCATAGACAGCAGCCCACCAGGCTCCCCTGTCCCTGGGATTCTCCAGGCAAGAACATTGGAGTGGGTTGCCATTTCTTTCTCC
>SJYA01001807.1:3197315-3221314 GCA_006410615.1 Neotragus moschatus
TAGCTATAAATGTTTACAGTAGTCATATTTCAAATGGACTCAGCATTAAATATAGCATAATATTTTCTTAAGTGATCATGGCTAAGTATCTCATATCTGCAAAAGACAGACAAGATTATGCTTTTTAAAGAAAACCATAGCAACAGTTAAAACAAGGTGACCTCATTGAGGAAAAACTGCACAGTAGAAAATTGTACCCACACTGCTGCTGCTGCTGCTAAGTCGCTTCAGTTGTGTCCAACTCTGTGTGACCCCACAGACAGTATCCACACTAGAAACTTAGAAATGCATTATAAAGGAAGTTATAAGGTACAGCGTCTTAAGTTTCATATATTTAATACATGTTGATGACAAGATCACTGTGCGCCTACTTACTGTTTGTGACGTTAAAAATATATATAAATTTTAGAGATAGAATGATAAAAACAAATTCCGAACTCTGGTGATTTCTATACCTTTTGGATTGAGCATTTCTATTCTTATGCATTAGTTTTAATGAAATAATTCAATAAAAAATAGTCTGTCTGTAATGACTGTAGTGCAATCTGATGGTTAAAAAAATTAGGAAAAAAGCTACTGGTAAAGTAAAAATTACTAAGAAATTCATTACGCATGATACGAATAACATGATTCCAGCCAACGACAACTGTAGCAAAGCATAGGGACACATGAACATCTTAATGACTGGTAAAGTCACCATGGAAGAGATCTAGAGCCAGGAACAGGTGTGTGTCCACTGTTTTAGTAAGGAATTGAACCCCACGGTCTATGTTACCAAGTTCTATTCATTGAAACTTCCAGCCACGTTGAGGGTGGGCTGTTTGCCATCCTCCCACGTGGATTTCCTCCTTCCTGCCATGTTGTTGTTTTCATCACTAAATTGTGTCCAACTGCTTTGGGACCCCATGGACTGTAGCCTGCCAGGCTCATGTGTCCATGGGATTTCCCAGGCAAGAATACTGGAGTGGTTGCCAGTCCCCTCTCCAGAGGATCTTCATAACCCAGGGACTAAATCCAGTCTTCTGTACTGGCAGTCAGATTCTTCCCCACTGAGCCACCAGGGAAGACTTTCCTGCCATGTGCCATCATGCTTTCTTAGGGAACCCTTTATTTCCTTCTTTGTTTATTATCATGATGAAGCCTTTAAAAATAATAAACACACCAAGCCTGCATTTGTGTAGGTATGTGATACTTAGCTTGAAGTGAGATCATCTCTTCTCTGTTTGCCATGAGAAAATTGTTGTCCCCTAGCATAGAGACAGGCAAGCCCTGGATGCTCAGGTATTACCCTGATCATAAACCAATGTAACAGTCCTGCCTGCTAAGACTAGCCTTCCAAAGAGATTCTCTCTTGCTTGGCTGGTTCAGAACATTGCTGTGCCCACAGTGTGTGACTATCTCAGAAGTGTGGTGCATGACTTACCTCCTTGCCTGNTACCCTGATCATAAACCAATGTAACAGTCCTGCCTGCTAAGACTAGCCTTCCAAAGAGATTCTCTCTTGCTTGGCTGGTTCAGAACATTGCTGTGCCCACAGTGTGTGACTATCTCAGAAGTGTGGTGCATGACTTACCTCCTTGCCTGACTTCACAGCCAGCAGGTCAGGGCAATGGTGATCAGCTGGGTATGAGGTCCGAACTGTGATTACTTAAGAATCATCAAGAACATGAAGAAGCACATTGCTTTGAAGCTTGTTTCCCCCTCCTCTTCAAAATCACTGGAGACATATCAGCTAGCAGAGGATGGCTGTGCTCTGCGTTGATTTGAGGTGTTACCCCCAGGAGTGTAGTATTATGAGAGATTTCCTTCACTCTCTAAAGGAAAGATATAGAACCAAGGACAATTCTCAGCACTCAACAAGTCAATTAGGAAACCCCATGGGGGAAAGGACTTTTTCTTTTCACTGAAAGTAGATAATGCCTTGAATTTCTTACTGAGAAAGAAACGGCTGCTGCTGCTGCTGCTAGTTTCTTCAGTCGTGTCCGACTCTGTGCGACCCCATAGACAGCAGCCCACCAGGCTCCCCTGTCCCTGGGATTCTCCAGGCAAGAACATTGGAGTGGGTTGCCATTTCTTTCTCCGATTCATGAAAGTGAAAAGTGAAAGTGAAGTTGCTCAGTCGTGTCTGACTCTTTGCGACCCCATGGAGTGCAACCTACCAGGCTCCTCTGTCCATGGGATTTTCTAGGCAAGAGTACTGGAGTGGGGTTCCATCAACTTCTCCGAAAGAAAAGGAATGAATGGATTAAAATGAAAAGGTTTCGGAGGAGTAACATAATCTTCACTGTGGAGAGGAGAAGGGCAGGAGGCGGGCAGCAGCGTGTCAGCAGGAAGCACAGATCAGAGGGCCTGCCAGCATTCTTCCTAGCAGAGCTGGGCTTATTTTCCTGACCCCATTTCAATCTTTGACCCATTCCTTTTATGAGTCAAAGGATCTGGTAGGAGTCTAGGATTGTTTAAGAAGTCTGTGGCTCCCTAAAATGAGTTTCACAAGGAATGATTCTGCCATAGCCACCTCCCTGTGCCCAGTGCCTAAAAAGGGTCTGGTGCATAATTGCATCTTAATATTTGTTGAATGAATGCGTTATTAGCTGCCTCCACCTGCAATTCTGTTTCAACCATTTCTGCCTTAATGATGCACTAGTCAAGTCTTAAAGCAAGTAGTGAAAAAGAAATGGAAGCCCTAGGCCATTTCTCAGCCACTTAGTGCAGAGTGAGGTGAGGAAATGAAATTAGAAGGGCAAAAGGGAAATTAGTAACAGGAGAAAAATATAAGGAGATGAATAGGTGAAGAGAACACATTCTCCTTAGAGTGTGGAAGTAAACTCTTAATGGGTGATTCAGAGCATAACCTGCTGGATACTCTCCCCATCCTTAAACATGTTAACTAGGCTCTCGATGTCAAGGAAGAGAGACGCAAGAGCACACTGCCTGAGGTTACTTCACTTTAGCCCCGACCTCACCATCACAGGTGACAAGTACTCTATTGCCTGGATGTAGACAACCTGAGCCACAGGGCTCTTTGCGGTTTTGGTTTATTAGATTCCAATGAAATGTATTTCCACTTTAGCAGGGCTTGAGCCAAAGCAGATCCAGCAATACCTCTTAACTGATGCAAACATGGCTTCTATTACTGAAACCAATCACATGATATGCATTTTTCTCTCTTTGCAGGATATTCCCTTTTATCCAATTCTTTGCCCCCATCCTCGTGCCAGATTCAATTATGACATTCAAATTTTGTAACTTTGCCAAGAATCCTTAAGGCCAGTGGCAACATTTTTAATAAATCAAAAGGATCAAATCAAATAAATAAATGATTTGAGTGGCAAAGGGCAGAAAAGTTCCAAATGAAACTCAGAGCCTTAGCCTGTCAGATAGGAAACTGCATAATCAGCAAATTTCTGGAGGTTTCTGGGTTACAAGACAAGGTTTCTTGCACACTGCACTAATTATGGCTGGAGTTAGAGAAACATGAAACAGAATAAAGAAAAAGCAGAAAAAGTGATTGGAAAGTTGGCCACAGCTACTTCTCTCGTAAACATCATTTCTCAACTCAAAATGTCAGACAAAGTGCACTTTGTGGTGAGTTTAAGAGACTAGTCAATTTAGGAAGAATTTTTTTTTTTTTTACTATAGTAATTTCTTCTGCTTCAGGGGCGAAAAGTTTTTTTTTTTTTTTTTCTAGAGCAAGGATAATTTGTTGGCTTTTTACCTCTTCTGAACTCACTGCTGTGTCTTTGAACCATTTCTTAACGTGTCCTCAATTTTTTCCCCAACACACACACACACAGTTTAGAGACTACAAATGCCCATTCCAACATTTCCACTCTGAATTTATGAACTAACCAGTGTGCATTACCTTTATAAGTATGAAGTAACACTGCAGTTGCACTGTTCCGTTTATTGCTTCAAATACTGCCTAGTTTAAAAAAGTTTCACCATCTGTTCTGGCTTAAACCAAAGCTGAATTAAAAGGATAAACTCTCACCATTGCCTCTGTTACTGTTGTGGTGCTGTTATATTTTAGGACTGGGGAGGAGGTGAGAAGGCAAAATAAATCTATATGAAGTCTCTAAGAGGATAGAAGATAAAAATTTTCTTTTTGGCAATTAATGGTATTATTTTTGAAACTGATCATGAAGACTACTTCTTCTCTTTTGAAAAGTCCCATCAAAAAATTGAAACAGACTCAGAAATATCAGTATATCAGTCAGTCACATATTTGTTAAATTTCTTCTGAGTTCTGACATTTAACTACATTCTGTGGTGCTGAAAAGAGGTGTAAAACTTAATTGCTGCTCTTAAGGATCTCACGTAGTAGTAGGAATGATGAGAAATACATATGGAATAATTTTTTTAATTAGTAGCAAAGATAGACACTTTTCCATAACTCTACTGATAGAACAGGAAAAGTAAGATTCTTTCCTGTCAACCAATTATTGCTTATGACTGGCATTACCAGGTGTATGCATTATATGTTTACTAATATTTTTAAGTTATGATTAGTAGTATACATAGCCTGCAACTGGAGTTCTCTGATTTTTAATCAGGATAGACTAAAGAAAACTCTATGTTTATAGCCTAAGAACATGTGGACAGATTATTCCAACAGGTATTTTCTGTGATCCATCTTAACTGTTGATGTCAATGGAACCACCTAGCAAAGTTTTTATAAATTAAAAAAAGTGTTAGTCGCCCAGTCATGTCCAACTCTGCAAACCCATGAACTGCAGCCCACCAGGCTCCTCTGACCATGGAATTCTTCAGGCAAGAATACTGGAATGGGTTGCCATGCCCTCCTCCAGGGGACCTTCTTGACACCGGGATCAAACTTACGTCTCCAACATTGTAGGCAGATTCTTTACCACCTGAGCCACCAAGGAAGCAATGTGTATAACTAAACACTTAGTAAATTAACTGATTAGAAAATCCCTGGGCCCTACTAATATAAACCCCTGGGGTAAGGTCTGGGCATTGTTTTCTATTGAAATACAGCCAAAGTTCAATATTATGTTAGTTTCAACATACATATGTTAGTTTTCAACATATGTTAGTATACAACATGATTTGATATTTTCATACATTATGAAAATGATAACCACAATAAGTCTAGTAACCTTCTGTCCCCTTACAAAGTTATCAGAATATTATTAACCATATTCCTTATGCCATATATTAATTAATCCTTGTGACTTATTTATCACATAACCAGAGATGTATATCTCTCAGTCTCCTTCACCTGTTTCTCCCATTCCCCCATCCTGCTCCCCTGTGGCAACTTCAGGTTTGTTTATGGTTTCCATGGGTCCATTTTCATTTTCTTTATTTNAAACAACATGCTTCAGAGATATACTGCTTAAAAATACCATTATTTCAGTTATTTTCGATCACAATTTAGAATCTTTCCGGATGGAAACTAGTTCAAGTTCAGTAGATCAAATGGAAAAGCAACTGTTTCTTTCAAACCTCAAGATGTAAATGAGTGGTTTTATATTTACCTTCTGTTTCACTGGCTTTCCCTGAGTAAGACTGGATGAGAGGAAAACAGCAACTACAAAGAAATTTATGAATTCTTTAACCTGGCAAATTAAAAAAGAAGAAAATCTGAAACACAAGTAATTGATACTAAATTTTTAGTTTCATACCTCTACTTTCTGGGTCATGAAAAGCCTTTAGGACTTTTCATATATGACAATTACTTGGCAACCATAGATGGTGGTGATTTGCTATGAATTATACATCTATCTAAGGTGCTGTATGTCTATAATCCAGGCCACTTCTTGGCTTTTTTCATCAACTGAAGTATCACAAAAGATGTTTTGCATTTTTTTTGCCTTTTCTAATTAAAGCAAATTGTAAAATTATTCTTCTCCTCTATAAAATCTAATATTCCTTTAGGAGATGTTAAAGTAATGCAACCAATTTTTACTGAGACATCACCTTCCAATCTAATATTGCATCTCCTTTGCACTGCCTTCTCAGACTAATAATTTATTGCTATGAACATCATTGAAACAATATGCAAAACAAGCATATAATCTATGTTTCCACTACTTAATGTGTTAAACTAAAGCTATATTGAATGATATATGTGTAAAACCAGAAAAGTTAAATTATAGTCAATAATCAACAGAGAATGATTTTAAGTGGATAGTAATATAGAATCAAAAATTACTGAAAATACTTTTTTTAGTTGAGAAAGTGTTTACTTTCCAAAAATGCTTATCATGCACATCAGGTTCAGAGACTATATATATAATTTTATTGGAAACAAAGTTTTCAATTGTAGCAGCCAGGGGTAAGGTATAGATCAATCAATTTTGCTTCTGCAACCTGCCCACTTAATGGTTCATATTCATGCAGCAATATACCAGTGATAGTTTGCTTGATAAGAAAAGGTTCCATTTCTTTAGGGACTAAAATCTTCTGGAAGTTTCCCGGGAGCATATCTCAGTGAAGCAAATCACTCCATTTGTCATCAGTATCTGGGCACAACTATCTTCCTTCCTGCTTTTCAATTTGTCAGTAAATATTTTCTATTATATGTACGTTTGGGTCTTCCATCCTATCTGATGGATTCCTCTGGATTTGTGTGTGTGTGTGTGTGTGTGTGCGCGCGCGCGCGCGCGTGCGCACGTATCTGTGATCATGAATGGGAATGTATGTGGGAAATGTGAGTATTTGGGGGAGTAAAGAAGATTATAGGATACATATGTATATAGTTTGCCTTCTAATCCACACCTTTCATACAAATTACTAAAACTTAATTGCAACAGAGTAAAGGCTGTACATGTAAAGGATAAAAAAAAGTAGCTGAGTCTTTTTATATACATTCATACATATCTTCCTTAGAATAAACACTACATTGTAATAAAAAAAAATGTAAGCAATTGTGGCAATTTATAATGGTGGCAAAAAAAAAAAACCACCCTGAAATAATTGCTGATCTGATGTCATAAAACTCCCTATAGTTAGCAACACTTATAACATTGAATTTACCAAAAAGGGCTGAAGAGCAGAGATATAGTTTGCATTTTCTATACAACAGGCTATAAAACATCACTTATCACAGTCCAGAAAGCACACAGAGATGGATTTTATATAAACATATGTAATAACATATTAAGCGTGCATGAAAATTTCCCAATGGTTGCATCTATACCTTCTTGTTTATTTTTTGTTGTTGTTGTTTCTGTTTTGAAATTTTAGTGTGAAAATGTGCCTTATCTTTCACATTGTTGAAAATAAGGCCTCCATACTTTCTTTTTTTCCCTCACAACCAGAAAGGGGCTTTTTGAACGTGTTCCTACACAAGTCTTCAAAAAAGTCAGCACTTCTTTTCAAGTGCAAGTTCATGTCAGCCACTGTTCCAGTTGTGCCAGGCGGTGACCTCGGAAAAGGTTTGCAGGTGGAGCCTCTCAAAATGACAGTCTTCTCTGGCCATCAGACTAACTGGTTTCTCAGGAAAGCGCTAGCACTTTGGCTAAATCTGGGATCATAGGTAGCTTCTTTTTCTGTGTTGTGTTTTGTGTTGTGCCTCCCGATGTTGTAATACTCCTTTGCTTTATGAATGCATGTGGTCATCACTGTCTTTTAGAAATGTTCCAGCAACATAAAGACAGGCAGAGTAAATTAAAACACTGTGGATGTTAAGGAATTTATTGGCCCCTGTTTTTTTTTTTTTTTTTTTTTTTTTGGAGAAACAAGAGCATGAGATACTTGTTTTTATTTTTTAAAAACAGTCTTTCCTTCCTGATTGCATTCCCTGTCTTCTTTTGTATGTGCTTCATAAAAAGGAAAGTAAATAAGTTTATATTATGTCTCGGATAAAATGAAGACTATTTCTATACAAGGGTCCTTTTTCAGATCTTGGGCTCAGACATAATACTCTTTATCCTTGTTCTTCTTGTTTTTGTTGGCGCTTTTCGCACTGCTGGGTTGTTTCTCCTTTACAACAGCCCCATTGGACTGTGCTGAGTTACTGATGTAGTTTCGACTCTCATCCACGTGGTACGAGCCTTCATCCCGGTTTCTGTACTTGTACATAGCATAGAGAAGGATGAGGATGCATAGGGCGGCAGCGGCTACGATCCCCACGACCATGCCCGTGGTGCTGCTGGACTCCCGAATCACTTCCGCTGAGCCTGGGTACGGCTCTCTCCCGCCTGCCCGTGTTGGGTTGGCTGTAGGAAAGAGGGTGAGAAAAAACACCGAGTGACTATGGAGTTTCCGGAATGTCAGAGAGTCACATTTACCATCTATTTTCATGCCTAATGGATAGTGCCTGTGCCTACCGCTCTTGAAAAAGGATACTGAAGCTAGTAAGTGTAGTGATGCCTACACCTAGTGGTCACTAAAAACTAGGGACAATGAATCATACCATTGCGAGAGCGATCTGTTACCATCTTTTCTTTTTCACAGATCACTTTTGTTAATAGGGTGTTCTAAGTGTAGCTCCAAATTAGCTCCATGTAGTTCTAAAGGGCCATATTGATGTGTTAGGTGAAAAGCAATAAATTCAACATGGAAAATGTATAGCATCATAATGATTGTATAATATTAGAGAATAATCATTCTAAGAATCAAATTGATATCGATACAGACTGCTTATGGCTAACTCTTGACTGAAAAAGGATAGCTAAATTTAGGATTACTCCAGAAATCACATTGCCTCCTATTGCAATGAATACAGTATTGAACACTAAGAGAGAACATGCATTTTGACGAGTCAAAATGGCTGCTTTTAAAAGCGTTATGTTAGTCACAATTTTTAGAAATTAATTTTATCTATTATACTCTATATATTATATACTCCAACTATGGAGTATAGTTGCTTTACAATGTTGTGTTATCTTCTACTGCACAGCAAAGTGAATCAGTTTTATATATACATATATCTCCTCTTTTGGGGATTTCCTTCCCATTTAGGTCACCATAAAGCACTGAGTTGAGCTCCTTGTGTTATACAATAGGTTCTTATATTTTATATGTTTTATCAATAGTATATATGTGTCAATCCCAATCTCCCGGGTCATCCCACTTCCTCCTAGCGCCCTTGGTATCCATGCATTTGTTCTCTGTGTCTGGGTCTCTATTTCTGCTTTGCAAATATCATCATTTATGCCATTTTACTATATTCCTCATATACACATTAATATACAATACTTGTTTTTCTCTGACTTACTTCACTCTGTATGACAGTTGCTAGGTTCATCCATGTCTCTACAAATGATTCAGTGTTGTTCCTTTTTATGGCTGAGTAATATTCCACTGTATACATGTACCACAGCTTCTTTATCCATTCCCATGCTGATGAATATTTAGGTTCTTCCATGTCCTGGCTATTGTAAATGGTGCTGCTGTGAATACTGGGGCACAAGTGTCTTTTTGAATTATGGTTTTCTCTGGGTAAATGCCCAGTAGTGGGAGTGCTGGGTCATACAGTAGTTCTATTTTTACTTTCTTAAAGAACCTCCATACTGTTCTCCATAGTGGCTGTATCAATTTACATTCTCACCAACAATGCAAGAGGATTCTCTTTTCTCTACACTCTCTCCAGATTGTATTGTTTGTAGATTTTTTGATGATGGCCATTCTGACAGGTGTGAAATGATACCTCACTGCAGTTTTGATTTGCATTTCTCTAATAATTAGTGATGCTGAGTATCTTTTCATGTGTTTGTTGGCCATCTGTATGTCTTCTTTGGAGAAATGTCTATTTAGCTCTTCTGCCCAGATTTTTATTGGGTTGTTTATTTTTTTGAGATTGAGCTGTATGAGATGTTTGTAAAAATATGGAAGCCTTCATGAATTTGTGTCGTCCCTGGGGTTCTACTAATCTCTGTATCGTTCCAATTTTAGTATGTGTGCTGTAGAAGTGAGCATTACTCACAACTGTACAAAGTAAAACAGAACTGATTTCCTTTACTATTGAAGGTTTATCTGTTTACCTAAATATATATGTATATTATTCGTTTACTGGCAGTGGTTGAGTGATCACCAAGACCAAGTTTGAGAGGAGAAAGTAAGAAAACATTTTTACATATTTTAAAGACTATCTAGAATGATTATGACTCAAAATTCAGTACGTAGCAGATGATCATAAATAAAGGGCTGACTGCCTCACTTTTATTCAATTGATAAAACCCTCATTCTGTCTTTCCAAAGTATAAAGTTCTTCCTTGGGTACAAGAAGTGGATTGCAGGGGGCAGTCATATTTTTCTCCAAGGCTTAGTCAGTCACTGAAATTAACCACAGATAGGGAGAAAAGTCCTGGGGTTTAGCTTGCAGATTTGGAGGAGAGGGGAGCGGTTCTCTTCCTTTACCTTATAAACTTATTATTTAAAACAACTTAGAAGAAAAGGATCCCAGGTCATGTTTCCCTAAGGATTGTGTTGTCTCTCTTTCTCTGAATCTCCATCTTTTCCCTTGTCTTATAGAAAAAAGATAACTTTTCAGATGTAATAAATTAAAAATTCTATAATTTTCAAAATGATATTCTTTGTAAATTATGCAGAATGAATTTACACAATCTCGAGATTGCATAAATATTGAATATATGTATGTGTATATATGCGAAAGGTTTTGTGTGTGTATATATATATACACACCAGAAATTGAACATTTCACAAAGACTAAAATGGTACTTTTATTCCACTATTATTAGTAATTTTTAAAATATTTCTACAAAAGTCCCTATTAGCTATTGGGGATCATTTATCTATCACTTAGCACCATACTGCTTTGTAATTCGATTTTCAAACATCACCAAGATTTCATCTGCCAAATGTGGGTTTCTTTCCATGGCTTTCCTTTCCTTCCCGAAATAAACCCTTACAGATATAGTCACTAACAAAGGAACAGCTTTCAAAGAAGCAATATGCTCTGGAGCTACAAAATGTAGCAGGTAAAACCTTTGTATGCTGAATGTATCCCCTGCTTGTTTTACAAAAGCGCATGTAATGTTGCCAAATTAAAACGCCTTGGAGTTGCTTCTGTGGCCAAGGCAGAAGGTGACGAAGACTATAAGCCACAGCAGTTGATTACAGGAAATTAACTTTCTCTCAAGAACAGAACCTATTGCGGGAACTTTGTCACTACCTAACAAACCAAAGGCAGCACTTTCTCTTTCAAATACCGTCATCTTTGCCAAAGTCTGCCAATTAGCTCAGCTGCTCACTTTCACTAAATGACGACTTTCTACTTGCTCATTTGTGGAGCATTCTCTCACCATGGTGTCTCAAAAGCTGGAAAAGGGTTTTATTTAAACATTACCTAAATCATTTGCCCCACCTGATGGAATGCTTTCCTTTTAAACACATTTTCATAATTACCTCACTTTGTCAGAAATAAATGGGGAGAAGAGAGAGAAAATTCTAATCATATAGTTCAATGATAGTCAGACGAGAGTTTTAAGGGAATGCAGGGTTTACATTTTTTTTTCTTTTTTAAAATAGATATTTAATTTATTTATTCAGCTGTGCTGGGTCTTAGTTGCAGCAGGCAAGATCTTTAGTTACTGCATGCAGGATTTTTTTTTTTTTTTTTAAGCTGGGGCCACAGAGAACTCTTGGTTGTGGCATGTGGGATCTAGTTGCTTGACCAGGAATTGAACCAGGGCCCCCTGCATTGGGAGCGTGGAGTCTTACCCATTGGACCAAGAGGGAAGTCTCTACATTTTATATTTTCTAAACTAAGAATATATATGTACTTCTTTTTTCCATTTAGGAGTAG
The DNA here is from genome assembly GCA_006410615.1 of Neotragus moschatus. NCBI lineage: Eukaryota > Metazoa > Chordata > Mammalia > Artiodactyla > Bovidae > Neotragus > Neotragus moschatus. The sequence continues at coordinate 3,209,053 of SJYA01001807.1, forward strand.
TTATTGTAAATGGACTATCTTATCAGTGAATTGTAATCTGATTTTTATCTGTTCAAAAATTTCTGATATGTTTTCACAGCTGTTGAAGGAGCGCACCAAAACCAAATTGATGGTAAAACTAAAATGAGATGACAAAGACCAAAGCAAAAGCCTCAAATGCTTCCGCTTTGCCATAGAGCTATTTGAGAAATGCCTCCCGATTAAGGAAAATATGTGTCTCTTTTGGAACTCCGGCCAAAATGTTGCTTCTTATGCAGTGCTGAAACAGCTCTGTAACCCATACATAAACAAGAATTCTAAATATCATGAAAATAGCCTACCAACCCCCTACCACAAACCCAATGATGAAACATTTTATCCCCCTTTATTCCTGATTCACATTGAAAATTAATAACCACCACAGGGATTATGATAGGTCTATTTGGAATATGCAGTTGCTTCCATATCTAATTGATTATTTAACAATGTNGAATTCTAAATATCATGAAAATAGCCTACCAACCCCCTACCACAAACCCAATGATGAAACATTTTATCCCCCTTTATTCCTGATTCACATTGAAAATTAATAACCACCACAGGGATTATGATAGGTCTATTTGGAATATGCAGTTGCTTCCATATCTAATTGATTATTTAACAATGTTTTCTGCTTATGCTTCCAATCTGAAAGCTAAGTGATAATTTTCTTAATTTTTATAGTAAGATCACTTAAGTACTTACACGCTTAAGAGTTAATGGGACATCTCTCTCAGATGTACAAAAATGGCTAGAGAAATTTAAATATTTTATGAATTATAAATATGGTTTCCCTTATTGATGGTCATTAATGGTTTATTTTGATGATCACTGAAATATCTCTGAGGAATTTCCTATGAATTTAAATGTAGAGAATAGAATAAATGGCTAAAAAGGCTAGAGTTAGTTGCTGTCCTGTTTGACTCTTTGTAGCTCACTGCAATGGCAGCCCACTCCAGTACTCTTGCTTGGAAAATCCCATGGACAGAAGAGCCTGGTAGGCTGCAGTCCATGGTGTCGCGAAGAGTCAGACACGACTGAGCAACTTCATTTTCACTTTTCACTTTCATACATTGCAGAAAGAAATGGCAACCCACTCCAGTGTTCTTGTCTGGAGAATCCCAGGGATGGGGCAGCATGGTGGGCTACCGTTTATGGGGTCGCAAAGAGTCGGACATGACTGAGCGACTGAACTGAACTGAAATGAGGCTCCTCTATCCATGGAATTCTCCAGGCAAGAATACTGGAATGGGTTGCCATTCCCTTCTCTGGGGGATTTTCCCAACCCAGGGATTGAACTCAGGTCTCCCACATTGCAGGCAGAGTCTTTACTGTCTGAGCTACCAGGGAAGCCTAAAAAGGCTAAATATCTTCTTATATAAATTGGTTAAAATTTTTTATTAAAAAATACAGTCATTTCTTCACCATTCATAACAGTATGAAGAAAGAAATTTAATCAGAGACCTCCCTAAACAATTGTATTTAACAACTTTGGTATTTTGCATTTTCTTTATACTTTCTAGTAAACTGAATTGAGACATTATAAATAATTTTTAAAAATCTACAATGTGTTTTTTTTTCTCAGTAGTGCCAAAAAACAAATAAATGAACTAAATTTTACTTTCACATGGTCTCTCCCTTTCTTTGTTGCAGCAAGTGACGAGACACTTAAAAAACATGTTAAAGAGAATATGAGAGAGACACTAAAAGAATGGAATGGGTATAGATTAGCAACAAATCCCCAAATAGTCAAAAGTTAACTGGTCTGTAGGTAAAGCTAAGCTAACACAACCAACTCATTAAATGGGGCTCAGAGGAACAAGAAGCCCAGATCAATGGGAAACTTCAGTAGGACTGATGACGGGCAGTGAATAAGCCAAGGCATTTACATATTATTTGGTATAACTGGAAATGAACAAGGATTCAACTCCACTGGCGGCACACAGTTTGATTTGTGGATAGCTCGCTAGCAAAAAAAGAAATAGAGAAGATGAAATATCCTATGTGTTTATTTCCACATATCCCATTTTAATGATTCATAAAAGAAAAGGCATCACAAATTACATATAGTTTATATGAACGCTATAGTGATAGATTATTTACTTAAAATTTTCCCAAGTAACTGTATCTTAAGTTTTACTGAAGGATGACAGTCACCACATACCCCCCAGGAAACAGAACGGAAGTGCCAGGTCTACTACATGAGGGGAAAGTGCACGTGTACTCCTTAATGGCAAGAGGAAGACTTTTCATTTTTGCCGGTATTTTTGCCTAAGTGATTCAAAAGTACTGGTTGTAGTGGCAAGGACACAAGGCTGTCACAAGGGTTACAACCTCTTTCATATAAGCCACTTCTCAGCCAAATGGCTATGGGACTATTTCTGGGACTTGTGTAAAGATACTGCTATCTTAGGGACAGATAAAAACTGATTTTTAATTCTCTCTCTCTCTCAAATATTCAGCAAGATCTGATGGCCTCTAATTTTCCACATGGTCTGTTTTGACCCAGATTATCAAAAATCCTAAAAGCTAATTCTATGACTTTTCTCATTTTTCACTGTCAAATCATTACTGTGGTTACTTAGAAAGACACTGTCTTTCAGGTGCTAGGACAGTTATTAACATGACACCCCAAACCAATTTTAGGTTACATCAGATAATAATTCACTGTGAAAATGCATAGTAAATGCAAAAGACATATTCTAGGGCCTTGTGACATAAGAAGAATAATTGCATTTGTTGCTCTGCACAGAAAAATTAAAGTGAAATATTAAAAAATTTAACTTAGCCTTAACTTGCTGCATAGCTTTTCAAAACTACCACCATAGAAAAAGAAATGGTCCTTTTTATTTTGACACGGTTCTTGGCACTGTATCTGTGAAAGAGTATTGTTTCCCCAAATAGGAACTAATCTAGATCTATCTAAGAAACACCATGGAACAAACAGGTTTAAGAGATACAATGCGCTGTAAAACAGGGAGGGCCCTGTGGTAAATCTCATTTCTCACTAGCTCCTCTGGGTGTCTGTCACCTACTCCATGCTCCTGCCTGCCTTCTCTCTCGCGGACTTCCTCCCTTCCCCAGCTCTTCTCTGCATCCCTCTCTCAGCTCTTGATATCTTTCTAGATGGTCCCCAGGGAGCACACTGATCCTCCCACTGTGTAAATGAAGAAGGCCAGGCCAGCGAGGTCAGAACTCTGCCTTTTGAAGCTGGTCCTTTACTCAGCCGGGTGTTCAATGAGGAGCAAAACTTATTGCCAAGTTCCTGATTTTGCACCCACTTTAAAACTGTCTCAACTGTCAAAAAAAGACTCAATGTAATTGTTTCATTAAAATACAGTTTTGGTGCTTTTATAAGCCTGCTTTACTTAAAAATTTAACTTTCTAAATTTGTTTACAGAATGAAATTCAATATTTTATCAAATGAAATAATGTTCTATTACAATTAAAAAGAACTTTGATTATGAAGATGGTAAGATGAGGAGCATGTTAGGCCATTCAGCTTTGCACCGGAGCCTGTCCTTACCAGTTTGCCAGTTTGTGTCTGGTCTGGTCATAACCTTAATCTATACACAGGGGGNCAGAATGAAATTCAATATTTTATCAAATGAAATAATGTTCTATTACAATTAAAAAGAACTTTGATTATGAAGATGGTAAGATGAGGAGCATGTTAGGCCATTCAGCTTTGCACCGGAGCCTGTCCTTACCAGTTTGCCAGTTTGTGTCTGGTCTGGTCATAACCTTAATCTATACACAGGGGGAGAATAAAGCCCTCATGTTGTCTCTGAAAGATGATTCACAGCTGAAGCTGTAAAATAACTCTTCATTTTGAAAGGTAAATTTTCAAGCCTTAATGAGTTTTTCCAAGGAGGTTTCACTGTGCAGTGGAAAGAATGTGAAATCCATCTGAGGTTGGAAACAGAGCAGTTAAATTAATTTTGTTATTAAAAAACAAAACTGCTCTTGATTTATGTTTTTACATAATGTTTTACAAGAGAAACCATATTTAAAGTCTTAATTTCTGTTACCTAAAATGAGGTGAGTAGTGGAACCATGTATTTCACCAAGGCAATAACCATGTCATCAGATGCTCTTTTTATCACTCAAATTGGCAGTTTTATGAAAATATTTTGTATACTTGATGAGTGGTTCTTTCACTGTAATCTTATTGTAATCATGCTGTTTCCAAAGTTAGCTCTCCTGCGTGAGATTGTGGTTCCCAAGTCATTTGTATTGCTGGTTTTATTTCTTAAATATTCAGTTCAGTTCAGTCACTTAGTTGTATCCAACATTTTGCAACCCCATGGACTGCAGCACACCAGGCCTCCCTGTCCATCACCAACTCCTGGAGTTTAAATAAACTCATGTCCATTGAGTTCGTGATGCCATCCAACCATCTCATCCTCNAGTCCATCTCATTGTCTCCTAAAGCTCAACAGGACAAGTCACACTTTAGAAAGGCTTGTGGTATTTTGAGCCTTTCTAAAAAGGACTTTAAAAATGTTATTAGTGTTTAAAGGCTGGAGATATATATATATTAATATGAAGGCTGCCTAGAAATTTATTTTATATACATGATTAGATTTTTCTTTTATTTATTGTAGGACACTTCTGTATTAGCAATCACGTACTTTTTGCAGACTTTCAAGTAAATGCTTAATCTAACTCAGTAAACTCACTTATTTGCTAAGTAATTACTGTAAACAGCCAATCACAATTAGTTTACATGTGTGAACAGAACTCATTCTAACAGCAAAAGGAACGGTGCCCATTTTCTATCCAGATCAAACCTGTCTGCCTTGTGAAGAGCCTCCCTCAAGGTAGAAATAATGCATCTCCTGGCACAAAAACAGTGCCAGTAAAACAGGTCTTCCACTCACCGCTGGGTTTATCATAATCATGTTACAGTCTTAGTACATGCCAGGTTCTCTGCTAAACACTGTGCCTGCATNTGGGGAACCATTTTAAAGCACAGAAGTCCATCTCATTGTCTCCTAAAGCTCAACAGGACAAGTCACACTCTAGAAAGGCTTGTGGTATTTTGAGCCTTTCTAAAAAGGACTTTAAAAATGTTGTTAGTGTTTAAAGGCTGGAGATATATATATATATAAATATGAAGGCTGCCTAGAAATTTATTTTATATACATGATAAGATTTTTCTTTTATTTATTGTAGGACACTTCTGTATTAGCAATCACGTACTTTTTGCAGACTTTCAAGTAAATGCTTAATCTAACTCAGTAAACTCACTTATTTGCTAAGTAATTACTGTAAACAGCCAATCACAATTAGTTTACATGTGTGAACAGAACTCATTCTAATAGCAAAAGGAACGGTGCCCATTTTCTATCCAGATCAAATCTGTCTGCCTTGTGAAGAGCCTCCCTCAAGGTAGAAATAATGCATCTCCTGGCACAAAAACAGTGCCTGTAAAACAGGTCTTCCACTCACTGCTGGGTTTATCATAATCATGTTACAGTCTTAGTACATGCCAGGTTCTCTGCTAAACACTGTGCCTGCATCTTTCCATCTATCACCCCATTTCCCCCATTTTACATAGAAGGAAACTGAGCCTCAAAGATACTAAGTAACTTCCCAAGACCAGGAAGAGCTGCAACTCAAACTAGTTCAAATTGTGACTCCAACGTTACAATCATAAGTAATATTCCCTTCCCTTGCTATTTTGTTTTCTAGTGATCTCCTGGTAGGAATTAATTGTGGTAAATGAAACAAGTGGTCTTAAAGGTGGAATCGCCTTCTCTAAACAAGACCTTAACCTTCCCCACAGCTTGGCCAAACTTCAGACAGCTCTCATCCTGTCTCTAGTGCCCTGGCCTCCTTTGTCTTAGAGCATTTACTTCATAAAACTTGTAATTTCAAATTTTTTCTCTGTTCCTTTGATGTGTAAATATTTTTAAAACTTCGTTTCAGTGTTACCACCCAGGATTATTTTTCTCCAGGACCTAGGAGCCCTCACTTTGAAACCTAGCTTTCAAGGAAGGACAGCTCTCCTTCCAATTTCTGTGGGGAAAATAGGAGCCTACCTTGAGTCAGTGCACTTTGCTCCAACTCATAAAACAACCTTCAGCCTTGAAGTTATTCAAAGGAGAGGGTTTAGTGTTCCTTTGGGTGAAGCCAATTAGCCAACATAGAAGGTCTATGGACTACGAGCCCTTCACTCCAGCCTTTAAAAACTCTCCAGTTATTATTATTATTATTATTTTTCACGCTGAATTGAGCTCAGATCGAATTGTGGGCTCCTTCTCTACAATTGTCTTGAACAGATCTCCCTTGCCTGTTTAACTCTGTTCAAGATAACTCTGTTTTGTTATTACTGCTCTCAGAAAAATAGTGGGGAAAGTGCAGATGATGTCTAATGACTTTCTTCCATTTTAACTATACAGCAGTTCATTTTTATTCCAGTTTTCTGGAGAATTAAATTTATATGGAAAAAAGCAGTTCTTCCACCAATGTGTCATGCACTGAAAGCCACCTAGCCCATCAGGGCCCAAGCTCCAGCTGTCCCGTCCTGTACCCATGTGGTCAGCTGGATCCTCACCACTGACTCTGGTGTGACTCTTCAAGAGAGCTGCTCTAGATGTTTCCAAAAATGGAGCACTCATCACCGCTGTTTTGCTGGCTACAGCTCAAAATTCCCTATTTTAACAGCAATGTGTTGGCTACTACAGGTTAATTGAACTCACTTTTGAATAATTACATAATAAATACCCCAAATTTAAATGTACCACAAAATTATCTTCTAATCAACCTCTAAAAATATGATCTAATAAGTAATACATTCCTTTAAATGATTGTGATTACTTAGTTAATAAAAAGATGCACCTTGTGTAATATACATATCTTTATTCCTAATGTAGTTAATGGGATCAGTTCAATAGAAACCCTCTCATCTTTTCTCAAAATAGCACACTGAAACACCACACGAAATTGCCTAGTAATTGCAGCAAATTTAGCCTAATGAATAGTAATACATGTAAAGGACCTTTTGCCATCAAATTTAAAATTTATGCCAGCCATGGAAATTATTTAAATGAATATTTTAAAAATTAATCTTATATTTGTGAGGTGCCTGAATTCTAAAAGCACAACTTTCTGCATTCCAAGAAATTAAAGTGCCACTTTTCCTAAACTAGAGAGTGTCTTATTTCTCTTGTATTACAAAAAAGTAACTTAATCTCTCTGAATCTCCTTAGCTATGAAAATACTTCAGTTTGGCCAAATCATAAAATAGAATATTGCTCATAAAGAACTAAGGACAATGATAAGCACAGAACAAGTCTTTGCTAGATTGTTAGTTGCTACTGTTATCTATTATTACTCATTTATCCCGAAGTCTGATCAGCCGATAGGCAACCAAAATTTTTTAAAATATTTATTTATTTGGTTGTACTGGGTCTTAGTTTCAGCACTCAGGCTCTTTCACTGTGGCATATGGGATCTAGTTCCCCAATCGGGGGTTGAACCTGGGTCCCCTGTACTGGGAAAGTGGAGTCTTAGCCATTAGACCACGAGAGAAGTCCACAAACAGTATTTTTTTGAGGGGCTGTACTCTCATCCCCACTGGTTCAACCAGTGTTTAAGAGATTGCCCCCCAAATGATAATCCTTTTCTTCTCCTATTACTACACTGATTTTTTAAAATTATTCAATAGAGCTTTTCTTTCTCTCCTTTGACAAAGGTTTAACTGATTTGAGAGTGGCCCCATATCCTATGAGCTACCCACTGCCCACATTCATACACAAAGAGAATAAACATATTATTTGAAGTATTCTATATCTAAGAGGAAATTTTCTTCCCTAAATAGGACTCCCAGGAAACAAACTTGATAATGTCCTCTTTGTAACAAATGACAAACCAGTTTTCATCAGGAAGTTTCCATACCAAAGAAGATCATTATCTTCATTTAGGTCTCAGATATCAACATAAAAGTCACCTTTTCCAATTTCTTCAGGAGTTATGAGTAAAAAGAATCTATTTGGAAGAAGTCCTCAAAATTAAGATGTGACATGATTAAGGGTCACTGTGGAACTTCAGTGGTTTATAGTGTCATTATTTATCAATTTATTAATAAGTCAAAGTAATCTGTTTCATAAAAACTGTGCTTCAGTGAAAAGTCTTGGAAAACATGTATATTTATGTAATACATATATTAATAGCAGCGAACATTCACACTGCACATACCATGAGCAAGGCATTGTTCTATCACAAGCTATCCAAGTATTAATTCACTTACTCTAACAACCATATCTCCAGGATGAAGGGAAAGCACAGAAGGAACAAGTGCTTTTGACAAAAATATGAAGGAAAAGTCAGCCACTTCTCACACGTCCAGACAGCTAAAATCAAGCATTTTAGGGCAATGGTGGCCTGCAACCTAGTTACCAATGGCTGCTTTGGATTTCCACCTGTTGACTAAGAGTTGGGGTTCAATTAGACCTGCTGGATTGAACAGCCACCCTCTCATATTCTACAACACTGTTTATAACAATGTGAAATTGTCATCTGATGCTAACCAAACCAGACAGTGTGGCTGGAATCAAGTGTAATTGAGTTCCATGTGTTCCCACACAGGGGGGTGCTCCTGGTCTAGTTTCAACATGTACAGTTCCCCTCAGGAGGCCTTAGTGGTTTCATCAGTTGCCCACCAATTTTCAGCCAGGAAAAGTAACAGCTTTATGTAAAAGGGGAAAAAATAGCTTGAATATTCTTTTTTATATAACTGAATTGGGCAAAAGAAAAGCCACCATTTACGCTCTAGTTTATGCCAGGCCTTGCAGTAGGTATCTTATATATACGCTATGCTATGTCACTTCAGTCATGTCCGATTCTTTGTGACGCCATGACCTATAGCCCACTAGGCTCCTCTGTCCAATATGTTAGTTTTAATTCTTGTAACATACTGAAAAACAGATGTTATTTTAATGTCAAAAATGAAGATACTGTTCCTTATAAAGAATAGCTGGAAAACGGGTAGAATGAATGTTGTCCTTTTGTAGAATGGAACTGAAGGTGCAGACGTTCTATTTTTTTTCCCCAGAGCTTAACACAACACTGAGCGCACAATAATTCTCAACACTCTTTGGTCAGTGGTGAGACTGAAATCCACCAAATAAACATTCAACCTCCTTCTTCATTAAGAGATCTGGGTGCAAGTGCATGGTATTCAAATTTATCAAGCATTTCATAAAAGGTGTTAATTTACTTGCACTCAAGATGATGCCAGATTTTTCCTGTTCACTTCATTGATGCCTTAGTGAGTACTCAGTAGCTTTAGGAAGATACCTAAATGATAAGCATAGCACATTTTCAGAGAAAGAAGGCATTTGGGGGAGAGTTTGGGGCAGGGTGATTAGAGAAATTTCATATGTAAATATCAGGAAGACTGAAAGACATTGGTATGAAATACACAGAACATTTGGGTAATCTACCTATAGAAGTAAATATGGATCTCTTTACAAAAATATTTGTCTTCACATGCTTAAGGAGTAGCAAAAGTGCATAGCAGGTATGCTGCTGCTGCACGTGTATGCTCAGCTGTGCCCAGTTGTGCCCAACTCTTTGCGATGCCATGGACTGTAGCCTGCCAAGCTTCCCTGTCCATGGAATTTTCCAGGAAAGAGTACTGGAGTAGGGTACCATTTCCTCCTCCAGGGGATCTTCCCAACCCAGGGACTGAACCTGCCTCTCTTGCTTAGCAAGTATATCCAATTCTAAATACTTAACCCAAGATACTACTTTCCTAAACAGTTTCCCCAAATAAAATCTGCTTATATCTGACATAATTTTTATTGAGGTATATATAACAATATCCAAGGTCTAATAATATCAGCAACTGCAATTTTTGATTATGTTGTTTTATTTTGTGTTCAAGACACAAAGCAAGTAAGGAAAAGCTATTTAAGAGATCAGAGGAAGGCTATCCTAGCAGTAAACAATATTTAAAGAGGATAACAAAAAACAACTCTTCAATTAAAAACAAACAGTTGGAAAATAAGAAAAAAAATCTTATGAACTAAGAATTTCACCAGAAGCTGTCATACAAACAGAGCCAATTATGCCAAAAGAGCAACACTGCATGAATTATTAAAGATGATCTTAAAAAAAATTACAGGGAACTGGATAGAAGAATGCAGTGGAGAAAAGAGACTTCACAGAATGTAACACAGAGAAACCACGCATGGACTATACCCTCAAGACACCATCTAGGGGAGGTAAGATCACAAGAAAAGCCTATGGTGGAAGACACCGTAAAACAACAGACTCTGGTTTAAGCCTTGAGAAGAACTGATGGGTTCAAAACTAGGGAATAAGGAAAGAAACACTGAGGCAGGAGGGCAAGTAAAACTAGATTTGGTATAAGAGTGTCGTAGCTGTCATCAGATGGGGTCAGTTCCTACTGTGTCTTGAACATCCAGAGCAGATTTCCGGGCTATGGAACAAAATCAAAATTCATGCAACAAATCTTGCATGGAACAACACAAAGGGGTTTCCTGCTCAGGGAGCTTTTCTTACATGGTGAAGATTCTCATTATATGCTAATGTAAAAGTAATGAACAGAAAAATAAACACTACTGTTTCATATAAGAGAGAAATTAGTAAAGAAAAGAGAATCAGAAAAAATATCTGGAGTATGTTATTAACAAGCTGCTCCTTGCTTCTGGTGTTATAATATTTAACAAAGCCCAGTGAATAAAAAAGAAGAGGAAGATGACAAAATGGTTTAAAAAAAAAAAAAGAAGGGGTGATAATCTCTCTCCTTCTGCATGCCCACCATTCTCTTCTTAGAGCCAGAGACCTAGACAAAGGGAAAGACAGAAAACTAGTCTATAAGGAAAAGTTAGTAAGACCTAGGAGCAATGGCTAGATGAATGGATCACTTAACTATGCTCAAGAAGGGAAAAGAAAAAGTGACCATTTAAAATATAATTAGAGTCACTAAGCGCAGGCGGCTGCGGCTCGGCTCACTAAGCNAACTCTCACTGTTTGCAGATGATATGATCCTCTACATAGAAAACCCTAAAGACTCCACCAGAAAATTACTAGAGCTAATCAATGAATATAGTAAAGTTGCAGGATATAAAATCAACACACAGAAATCCCTTGCATTCCTATACACTAATAAAAAATATATATATAATATAATTAGACTTATTACACTGAAGTTACTAGGTACTCAAGGTGAGGATTCTATATGAAGAAAATATTAGCCTCCACTCAGCAAAAGAAGGATTCGGCCCAGAGGAAAACTGGAAAGTACTATAATTAGTAAGAACCTAGATGGCAACCCACTCCAGTGTTCTTGCCTGGAAAATCCCAGGGATCGGGGAGACTGGTAGGCTACCATCTATGGGGTCGCACAGAGTCGGACACGATTGAAGCGACAGCAGCAGCAACAGCAGACTGTTTTCAACATTATGTTAAGACACACACATATCAATGTATAACAAACATCAGACTTGGTTTTATGAATGATCCATGCTGGAAGATCTTGGAGAAGATACAAAAAAAAACAGTCATGGTGAGGAACATGAAAATAAGAGAAATGGGGAAAGAAGACATTTGAGTGAGGGATAAGGCACAGAGATGGACTGACATAATGGACAAAAAAGCACTAGCTTTTCCTTTTTGACTAACATAGAATGAGAATAAAAAAAAGAGGGGGCCCAGAACACTATCAGGAAAGGAACACGTCTGTCTAGACAACTAAAAGGGAATGGATGATCATCAGGTCACATTCTAATAACTGTAAATGAAAAATGTTCTGGAGGCTGAGAATTTCGATATGTGGGACGGAGGTGAGAAAAAGAAAGATGGGAAGACAGCCAGGATGGACCTTCAAAGACCTTCTCCTGCTGAGAGATGACAGCTGAGCTTCTGTTCCTCATGGGCACTCAGTAGCTGCTCTAAGTGGTGACAGTCAGTAGTTATAGCCAGTGGTGCAGGGAAGTGATATTCAAAAGGAGGTGCAACATATGTATTATGAATCATTTTTTATTCAAATATCAGAATGAGTAGATAAAAATTATATTCTTCAGAAGAATTACACATTAATTTTTTAATTATGATATGAAGTTCTCCTGGGGTAACTGGTGACATCTACAGAAGTCAAGATTGCCGGGAGAAATATCAATAACCTCAGATATGCTGATGACACCACCCTTATGGCAGAAAGTGAAGAGGAGCTAAAAAGCCTCTTGATGAAAGTGAAAGAGGAGAGTGA
>SJYA01001807.1:3226161-3260270 GCA_006410615.1 Neotragus moschatus
GGATGAGATGGCTGGATGGCATCACGGACTCGATGGACATGAGTCTGAGTGAACTCTGGAAGATGGTGATAGACAGGGAGGCCTGTCGTGCTGTGATTCATGAGGTCGCAAAGAGTCGGACACGACTGAGCGACTGAACTGAACTGAACAGACGACATCTACAGAAGTCATGAGTTATTCCATAGTCGTGAGTTCATACCTACCTCAGGGATTTGAACCCTAACAAGACAATTACTGAATTTTAAGAAACTGCTTACAAAGGAAACAAATGCAAATTACCCTAATACTTGGTATTAAGAGTATGTAGATGAAACTCAGGCTATGATTCATTCATTTTCAGGGTCCACAGCTACCACCTGATGGTACAAGACTGCAGGTAAACAGCTGTTGCTTAGTCGCTAAGTCATATCTAACTCTTTTGTGACCCCAGGGACTGTAGCCTGCCAGGCCTCTCTGTCCATGGGACTTCCCAGACAAGAATACTGGAGTGGGTAGCCATTCCCTTCTCCTGGGATCTTCTTGACCCAGGGATCCTGCATTGGCAGGCAAATTCTTTACCACTGAGCCACCAGGGAAGCCGTATTTATGTATTAATCATACTTTATCACAAAGAAGGAGGGTAAATTATGTATCACCTAGAGTTAAAACACATCAACTTGAATTTTAGGGAGACACGGGAAGACTCAAACATGTCTCTATGAAATGAATCAAAGACTGTACTTGTACTGCCATAATACTCTTACTTTCAAAATTCAGAAATATATCACTTAAGATAATTTGCTGGCAGAATGAGAGGTGAAGACTTTTTGTCAGTAGAAAGGTCAAATAATTTTCCACAATGCAATGCAACTTTTAAGCTTTACAGTTTTACTGTAGGTGACCCAAGGGAGATGCCCTTAAACAACTATATTGAAAATTACATTGTGAGCCAATGGAATGGGAACAGTGAGGTACGAGCCTTGTGTGCTGTCCTCTACCGCTTTTTCTGAAATACATAATCTTGGTGGGTTTTGTTTTAAAAACTTTTTTTTTCCCAATAAATGTAGGTAACTGTACCCATGTAAAAACTAAGAACTTATCTAACAATAAGGTGTTTTTTCATAGGGAGGACTTCTAGATATAAGTGCAGGATATTTTTTTAAGGACTATAGCATGCAACAAAGATTTACAGTTGAGCCAAAGAAAGTAAGAAAAAAAGTCGACTAACCTAACCCACCTGAGCTCGGCTCACAGGGGTCAATGTCCTCATCATCACTGGGACACTCTGCTGAGGCCACAAGGATGTCATCTGTGGTCTGTAAAAGAATCACATTCAGTAGATTACTTTAACGGGACCTAACAGATCTTTTCATCTTTGTCTTGTGGACAAAACACCATTTGCATTTACCTGACAGATTGAGAAACCAAATTCAATATTTCCCTTCCCAAGGACACAGAGCTTACACTCTTCAACATATGTTAGGTTCCTCATGGAAGAACTGGCAATATTTGTGAAATCTTGATTCTAGCTTATTTTTCATGAAGATAGGTGGCAGCCAACTTGTAGATATCCATCCATTTAACTGCCCGGTGAAGCTGCACACAGGAGCAGACAGCGGTGTAAAAAACAGCCTGGCAGAAACAGATGATCTGAAATTTATTACAGCCCTAGAGTGCTACAAGGTATGCATCCGTGGACTTTATGCCATGCTTGTGCTTGGCTTCCTAAAAGCGGAACAGCTATAACCTTTTATATTCATGACCAAGTAGAATTCAATGTATCTTTGAGATATAGCCTGTCTTTATTAGGAAACGCAGATTAAGCAGAGAATATTTTTTCACTGATACAAAAAGGGAAGCAAATATAGTTCATGGAAGGTATTTTTAAAAATTTTTGTTGAGCTTTCACACTCAGTTCTAATCTTTGTAATATTCAAAAATCAGGCATCATTTCACCATTGTCTTTGCCACCATTAAGGTTTCAGAATAAATGAAGAGTGCTGGGGAGATGGTATTTTACAGCAAACAGGATAGAGGTGGCAGTTTTCTTTGTGACATTTTAGTTGCTTCATTGCACTTACAGCAAAGAAGATAACCATCAGTGTAATAAAAAGCAGAGTGTGTAAATCCTAGCAGTTAGTCACATAATCAACATATTTCCAAGCATTAAAGGCTATTCTTTACTGTCACTTATAAGCAGCAGTAAACTCAGCATAGATATTTCATAGAAACTGAAGGTTTGCGTCATATTTGGCTAAAGCTAAGGCAACACACAGAGAACTCAAGGTACAAGAAGGAAAATATCTCATTACATCTGTTAAGGATTAAGAGATTCTAACTGTTTAGACAATACTCAGAACTGCGATATTGATGAAATAATAGGAGTCTTAAAGGAAAGAAAAAATAACAAATATGATAAAATATATTTTTATTAAGGGAGTATCTAATACTGGGTAAAGTGTGCCATGCTTAGTCACTCAGTAATGTCCGACTCTTTGCGCCTCCATAGACTGTAGCCCAGCAGGCTCCTCTGTCCATGGAATTCTCCTGGCAACAATGCTGGAGTGGGTTGCCATTCCCTCCTCCAGGGGATGTTCCCAACCCAGGGATCAAACCCAGGTCTCCAGTACTGCAGGTGGATTCTTTACCCTGTGAGCCATCAGGGAAGCTCAATAGAGGGTAAAGTATAAATATATAAATATTAAGAGAATAATGTCACTTTGAAAAATGGAGACAAGGGATGATGTATATTTGTGACAAAAATTAGGCTCAAAATGTTTCAAGTACAAGGTCTTTAATTAAGAATAAAGAATTTGTTCAGAAGTTAGTGCTTCACAATATAACTTTATATAGTTAATTTTAATAGTATTTTGAGATGGTTTCACATTATTCTTCTCTTAATCCCTTTTGGCAATTAAGTTGGGAGACCAAATTCATTTATTTCGCTGCTGTCATATTAAAAGAAGATGTTCAAATGCTGGTTTTCCTGGAATTGTAACAGTTAATGCCAGTGATAGCCACCAGCAATTGGTGTGATAGTCACATAGGTATCTTTCATTAAAGTGAGCTTTAAAGGCAAGAACACATCCTTCTTTTGGCACGAGCACGTCTCTCAGGATAACATCCAAACTGACTTGATAATAACAAGTTATTGGATTAAGAGGTCTGCCAGGTCAATTGTTCTGATTCACCCCAGAACTGATAATCTGCTTTTCAAAAGCCAACTTCAAGTAGAAAGCTACTCTTTTTTTTTTTTTTTAACTACAGTGGATACTCTTTAACATTAATTTCAAGTTAGAAAAAAATTTCTCATTTTCCTTGAGGCATTTTAGCTCTATCGATGAAATTCAGAAAGGGATGTTGTTTTGTTCTTGGTTGAGGGAGGGGAGGAGGAGCAGGATGTGGACAAATTCTTTAATCTAGTGTCTTGCATCCTGGCAGTGATGTGGTACCCTCTCCTATCCTCCATCTGGGAAGATGTTTAGTAATATCTGGAGACATTTTCCTTGTATCAGCTGGGTGGAGGGTGGGAGTAGGTGAGCTGCTATTAGCATTCAATGAGTGGTCACCAGGGATGCTGCTAAAAATTCTAAAATGTATGTGACAGCGCCCCCAGCAAAGAAAGATCTGACTCCGAAGTTTCCAAAGTGCTAATAGTGCAGACGTTGAGAACCTCTGCTCTAAAAACTCAAAAACTGTTCTGTTCCTTATTTTTCTCATCTGAAAAAACTGGAGAGCACTGTCACTGTTGCTGTAAAGATGAACTTAGCACATGGAAAGTGACTAGAATAGGAGCACCTTTGAAATATTTACACAAGTTGTGATGGAATCAACATTACTGTCTCACAAGTGGAGCACTGATTTAATACTTTTTGCACTATATAACTTAATTTTAGATATTAAACTGGAAGCTATACCTGTAAATTATTTGATGCTGGGAGGGATTGGGGGCAGGAGGAGAAAGGGACGACCGAGGATGAGATGGCTGGATGGCATCACTGACTCGATGGACGTGAGTCTGAGTGAACTCCAGGAGTTGGTGATGGACAGGGAGGCCTGGCATGCTGTGATTCATGGGGTCTCAAAGAATCGGACACGACTGAGCGACTGAACTGAACTGAACTGAACTTACATCTCTTGTTAGTTTTTATACAAGAATTGAGTAGCTCTATTGATACTTGGTTGAACTAAGTTTCCATCTTTTGCTTCTTAGACTTAAATTCTGAATTAAAAGTCAAACATAAGAAATAAATGATAAAGATTCCTTCCTAAAAGAAATTCAAAGACAAGAAATGAGTAGCTCAGAGTAGTGTTTCAGGCAAACTAAATTATTTAGGCTGCACAAGTTAAATTTTGCTTTAAAAGTCGACCTATTTTTTACATTCCACAGCCTTCTGGAACAATTCCACAGCAAACAGAAAGTGTTAGAATGTTCTCAGTGTTATCTTTCACAAATCACAGTACCTAAAATAACAAAAGATGCCATAGAATAAATAGTACCTCCTATAGCCCTTTACAAGTAGAAAAAAAAAGTCACCGTACAAATATGATCCTATTGTACAATTATATTTAGCTTTTAGTGTACTTTCCCTGATATAAACAATACACTTTTTCCATATTTTTCTCTCAGGAATTAAAATCCAGCAACAGTCTTGTGAATAAAAGATCTCAAATCAATAGATGCCTTGATAGAAATCATCACTGTATGAAAAATCAGGAAGAAGCTCAAGTGTAGGGAGGAAAATCAAATTTCATTCCAGGGGCTGAATTAACTAAACACTTTTCTAGCCAAAGCTGTGTAATTTAAACTTAATTCACTGTGTTTGGAACAGTCTCCCTATGACATGCTATTGAAGAGAGGTGAAAGAAACTCAAATATGTCACATTAATCAATTCTATTCTTCAATATACTTTTCCCTGATGTTTATAACCTTTCCCAGAAAAGAGACGACCTGCTGAAGAAGACAGAATAGTGACCAAGCAAAGGCACTGTCTTTTCCTAACCATGCATTTAGATAAGTGTCCCTAACTGTGTATTTAACCACTCATAGGTCAAAGCGCATGCTGGTCTCCTTTAATTCAGAGTGGTCTGGCCAACGTCTGTATTTGTTCAAAATGTCTGCTAAAACTACTTTATGTTTCTTTACCTTTAGGGAAAAAATGACTTGTACACAATTCAAGAATTAAAGGCACTGAAACTTAATTCACATGTTTTATGGATCAATACTAACCTGGTATAGTGGAGGAAAAGGTACTCAGAATGGGAGGGAAAGGAAGTTTTTAATGTATAGTAAGACATTAGAAAAATCAGGAGGTGGCTGATTTTTAGTTTATTTTACATACTAAATCAACATTAATTTATTTAATGTTCAGAGTTATTAGGTAGTGACCATTCAGTGGATTAGAAAGTAGAGAACACTGATGTATTTTTGTTCTGCAGAGAGACTTTTTGCCAATCACCACATTTAATGACGGAATTTGTGGCATATTTACTTTTTGAATATAGCACAACTGCATATCAGTGTGGTAAGAAGATATGATGAGAGAATGGATAAACTTAGTCTATAATATTATATCCTTGCTCAGAATAGCATTGCTAGACTTTATTCCTCGTGGTAAACAGTTTTGCTGAAGACTGAAACATTCTAATGGAAACACTTACATGAAAACTCTACCATGACAAATCTGCTTTATAAGGAAAGAAGCACACTTAAACTGTGCAAAGACGTCCACTATGAATTTGATATCCACAAAGAAATTCTTGATTTACTCTAAAATTTCAATTGAAACTTTATTTCTAAACAGCAACAGTAGGGGACGTCCCTGCTGGTTCAGTGGCTAAGACTCCATGCTCCCAACGCAGGAGGCATGTGTATGGTTTTGATCCCTGGTCAGGGAACTAAGATCCCACATGCCAAGCAGTGTGCAGCCAGGGGAGGGGAAAAAACAAAACAAAACACAGCAGCAGTCTATTTAGCTATGCATCCAAATACAACATAAAATATAGCTGTCTTGAGCAACGGTGCTCCCTCATTGTAACAGTATTTGGTCTAATCTCTCACGACTGTGATGGACGCTTAGACTAAGCTGATTGAGACAACTGATTGAGTACAGTGCCACCTAACATGTGATGTATTTGACTAACTGATGGACACTTGTTCTGGCTGATACATGAAGCTGCTCAGGAATGAAGAGAACATTCATATCTGCCTTTCAGCACTGAATCTGACAGTTTTCCCTATCAGATTTATCACTAGGTGAACTTTCCAGAAAAAAAACAAGCCAGGATTCACAACTAGTGACACAAACTCCTCAAACTAGGTCTGAACCACTGCACTGATAATCTACATGGCAAGAAGTTTTAGGTGGGGGAAGTTAGAGTTTTCACCAAAGGAGAAAAAGTACAAATAAAATAAAATAAAAACAGAAAACCCCCAATTGTAAGATACATATAGAATCCCCAAACAATATGATCAAATCAAACCATTAAAGAAATATATCAAACTGGTAACTTTAGTTAATCCTATTTAAAATGTAGAAGGACTTTAGAAACTTTGCATATTCCATCATCTCAGTCAAGCTTTGGTTCTTATTTTTCATTTATTTCTTTGAGTAGCAGATGCCACATAAAGATATCAATTCCATGCTCAGTAATCTAATAAAAATTATAATAATAATCTGGATCCAATACATGAAGGATCCATTTTAGCTCTAGCATGTGAGTAACAAAGAACATGAAAATCAATTGCTGCTAAGTCACGTCAGTCGTGTCCGACTCTGTGTGACCCCAGAGACAGCAGCCCGCCAGGTTGCCCTGTCCCTGGGATTCTCCAGGCAAGAACACTGGAGTGGGTTGCCATTTCCTTCTCCAATGCATGAAAGCGAAAATTGAAAGTGAAGTCGCTCAGTCATGTCTGACTCAGCGACCCCATGGACTGCAGCCTACCAGGCTCCTCTGTCCATGGGATTTTCCAGGCAAGAATACTGGAGTGGGGTGCCATTGCCTTCTCCGGAAGATCAATTAGTCACCAACAAATTAGTCACTCATCTGGGCACAGCATTTTCTGATGGGCACAAAATATGGTTAGTACCTGAGAGAGTTTACGTTGTGATTCACAGCTGCAAATAATTGATTGTGTGCCCATTCTACTCTAAAGCATAGGAACAATTCAACTATTAACAGAAATAACAACAATCAAACTAATAGCTTATTTTGATTGAAATATAAGAGTGCCCCCATTTCTATTACTTCATTAAATATTTACCAACAACAAGCTTATGCAGAATGCAGGTGAAGGTACTATTACTCTGAGTGTTACAGTTAAATGCCAAAAAAATACCCATTTGTAGACTTATTCACCCAATTTGCATGTCTGAACACTGGCATTCATGAATATGTAGGGAAAAACTGAAATATCTTTGAAAACATCCAGCTTTCATATTTCTTTAATTTTTTTCCCTCAATTGATGCTTTAGGTTATTATAAAAAGTGACCATAAATCAGCTGTCTTCTTGGAAATCACAGACTTGAAAGCCATTCAATTTTCTTCAGAATTTCTTGGCTGTTTAAAATGTATGCAATGGTTTCAGAACAGTGCAAGCAAACTGGATAGAAAAACTTACCACATAAAGATATCATGAATGCCTTACTCATTCTAACATGTATTTGATACTGGTCATCCTAACAGGAAAAACTCTAAAGGGGAAGACAGGGTGTGGAAAGAATGCCATAGAAAAATGAACTTATGAGAGAAAGAAATGAACTGAATCCCTGCTTAATGAAACAAAAAAATTATATTTCAGCAAAGTTATGCAAAAGAGTGTTAGTCACTCAGTTGTGTCTGACTCATTGTGACCCCATGGACTGTAGCCAACAAGGCTCTTCTGTCCGTGGGATTCTCCAGGCAAGAATACTGGAGTGGATTGCCATGCCCTCCTCCAGGGGATCTTCCCAGCCCAGAAACTGAACCTGGGTCTCCTGCATTGCAGGCAGATTCTTTACTCTCTGAGCCACCTGGGAAATCCCTGCAAAATAAAAACCTGATATCAGGAAGTTTGAAATTAATCTTAAAAAAAATATATCTTTCTTTGAGATACTGATGACTTGTATGCTCATTTCCATTTTAAGCCAAAGCAAGTAGGAGCACTAGCCAAAGGAAAAGTTAAAAGGAAAGTTTAAATTTTCAGAAAGGAATTGGAATAATCTATTCTCTTGGATCCCCATGAACTACAATTTGGGAGTGTAAGACCTCCAAAGAATGCTGGTAGTGGAGTGGAGATGCTAAAAGGGAAACTAGAATATGCATGTGATTGAACGCATTTCCTCTTGGTTTGTTTTGGTTTTGAACAAAGACCTTTCTGAAATGGGTTTGGACATTTCCAAATTAAATAAATAATGACAGATGTTTGCAGTGTAAATCTATGCTTCTAGGTGTGTCAATGTGAATCTTTAGTCTATTATGACTGAATAGACTAATTAGTTACATAGGCTAAACTGAAAATCCTTACTGATAATGAGGCCAAAACAGTATATAATTGTAAAAGGCCTATGATGGATAGTTTTAACAACACGTCCCCCAAATCCAAGTTTCCCTTATTGGCGTTTAACATGCTAGCAAATGGAATCATGCTTTAGTCAGGCAGTTATCTATCTTCTTGGACTGAGTCAGACCCTAGTGATCATTAGTCCAAGTTCTTGATTTTACATATTAGGAAACTGAAGCTAGAAAACTAAATCTCTTTGTTTGATCCCAATTATACTGCAAATGAATAGCAAGACTATGAGATAATTCGGACTCCCAGTAGATTATGACTGACTGCCATTCCAGGTGATTTCTACCCTTCCACTCCTTACTCCATCCAGTCATCCACTCATTTATCCATCCATCTCAAACCATTTTGTTTTTTAAAGGGTTTGATGTGATTAAAAAGATACAAAATGAAAGAAATTTAAGGTAAATTAAAAGGTGGCAAAGGAAAGTACTGGATTTTACATAAGCAACCACTAAACGTATCATAAAGAAAGCCCATGGGAGTCCTAGGAGACATATCCACAGCCATTGCATCACTTGATATGGCAGCACATGAAGCGGCACTAAAAAGGAATAAAATGAATTCTGGAGTTTACCTGTTTCCTTACAAAAATTCAAATATTTATACAACAATATTTCTGAAGGAAATGGCAACCCACTCCAGTGTTCTTGCCTGGAGAATCCCAGGTGGGCTGCCGTCTATGGGGTCACACACAGTTGGACACGACTGAAGTGACTTAGCAGCAGCAGCATTGCTCTGAAATGGAGTAAACCCGGAAAGCTCTTTACTTGTGTTACTTTTCTTAACTTACTTTTTTAAAAGACTTTAAACCTCTGGACTCCCATCTCTGCATATAAATGCATAACTAAATTCTTCAGGACGGAAAGAAAATGTAGACTGTTGAAACTTTTCCTGTTTTTCCCCTTGACTTAGAACATTGCAGGCCACACTGACTACAAAATTAACTCAATGGACTCTTTGTCTCTCTTCTCATTAATCCACTGATGGAAACTTCCAAAGTCTTTCTTATTAACTTCTGTTTTCACAACATAAGTGGTAATGAGATATTTATCTTTGTCTCTCTCACATAACCATCATTAGGGTTTTGTCAAATTATCTCATTACATCTTAGGAATAAATAAATGGAAATGACCATTTGTTAATAATACTGGTTGCTTCTCCAGTTGCAATCTAAATATGTATTCACTGATCAGGACAGTCTCATTTACATCATATCCCTAGAATTGGAGGTTTGAAGTCAAGGTATACAAGGAGCCATAGGCAGCTAGTCATCCAGAACACTTCTTCCCTGCAGGGCAGGACCATGAGAAAAGTTCCCTTGAGAGAGCTTTAACCTGGAAATAAAGGAGAACTTCCATCCTACACAATCCTTGAAGTATGTGACAGCAAGAAATAGGGATGTGGCTGGAAATAATGTTGATATAATTGACAGCTGGTCTTCTGATTTTTTTTTTTTTTGACTCATTTGTTGCATATCTGCAAGGTTCTATGCCAATATCTTACCTAGTATCCGAGCAGCATCTCTATGAGTGCTTCTAGCAGAGTGATTAAGAGTAAACGTGATCTGGCTTAAATGTTAAAATGTTTTTGTGTTCATGAACTAAGAAGATGGAGTCCTTGCTGGTTATAGTTAAACTGGACCTCCTAGCTTCCAAATTTGACTATTTCACTCCTTGTGATGCGTACTTACTTTGGTTCCTTATACGTATTTGGAATGTGTTACTGTTGAACCATTTCAGTTTACTTCATTGCATGCTGATCAATAATATAAAATATATATAAAGTCATGATCTGGGTTTTATAAGTAGTATTACCATCTTGAAAAGGTTTCTTTGTTTGCAACAGTACATAGAATATGTACATTATATATGTAAATATATATATGTGTATATGTACTATATATATATGTGGAAAAATGTATATACAATCATTTGTATATGACAAAATAACTTCTCCATCTCACAGGGATATTATGGGGATCCATTTTGAAATGTGTGAAAGCATTTTATAAATATGAAAGTTCTCAAAAGCAATGTTTATATGCTATTATTACAACTAATACAGAGTTATTTTTTTCCTCACATGACAATATGAAGAACAGTTCTGAGGAGTGCTTCAGGAAGGCAGCCAAATATCCACTTAACTGAGTATATTTCATTTACATGTCACGAAATCCTTTTGCCCCCTCAGTTATTCGAATAAGATCTGAATCTCTCACTCCAAATGGCCCTTCATATAAAGGCTGCTAATTCTTGGGAAGATCCTTTTTATATAGGGATGTGATTTACTTCAGCACCGCTTGCTGAGAGTACACATTTCAGTCTCACTGGTAACCTACAAAACGGGCAGTGCCAGTACACGTCTAGTTCTGTCCTTTCTTTTTCTCCAGGTCAGAGCTTTGAGGGAGTTACTGTACGGATGCAGGGCTACTCGAGTTCCCTTGAAACTCTCCTTCTCATTCACTTTTCTGGGACTTAGAAGATTGTGACAATTGAGTTGACTCTGACTCATGCCCTATTATACCTAGAGCAAATCAATGAACAGAAAATAAGA
The DNA here is from genome assembly GCA_006410615.1 of Neotragus moschatus. Classification (NCBI taxonomy): domain Eukaryota; kingdom Metazoa; phylum Chordata; class Mammalia; order Artiodactyla; family Bovidae; genus Neotragus; species Neotragus moschatus. The sequence continues at coordinate 3,237,247 of SJYA01001807.1, forward strand.
AAAAGAGATCACTTAGCAATACTGCTAATTAAAGGAGAGAGAAACAGAGACAGAAGGAGAAGAAATAGGGAGGGGAACTGAGGGGAGAAGAAGAGACTGATTCTAAGTGTGATACGTGCATTGCAATGCTTCTTATTGTAGTGATTGCATCAGTATTTATAGTTGTAATGTTGCCCATGGTCACGTTCCCTAGATGGATTAAAAATATGAGGATTAACTTTTATAAGACACTGAACAATACTTTCTTAGTGCATTAGAACAGTAGAAGTATGTGCCTTTCCAAATTGTTTTTAAATCTAAAAGTTTTTGAACTGCCTAGCTATATGTTTTATCTTATTTCATATATTCCTGTGGGACAGGATTTTTTTTATGATTATAGCCCTTGAACACCTATTACATTTATCATGGTTCAATAGAGTAGATTTAAAATGTCATCACCGTTGACTGTAATGGTTAATTCACAATGGATAGCTAAACATCAACTCACATACCTTAAACAATTTTGTCAATTATACCTCAATTAAGATGGAGAAAAATCTTATCATACTCTAAAACTGGCTTCTTTAACCACCTGCAATTTCAATATCAGCACTTGATGAAAATAATTATGATTGTGAAAATAGAATGAATAAAGTTGAGTGAAGAATTCATCTTTAAAAATAGAAGAAATATTATATGTGGCACTTGAATTGGTAGAATCATTTCAAATAATCTTTTCCTGATGGCCATCCTCTCTAAGTGCACTACATCTGAGTGTATTTTTGTCACAATTGCTTATTTATAACAGCTCATTAAATCTCAAAATAAGAGTGAGAAAGTATAGATTATTTTCCAGGAGTATAACTCCTAAGAGTGGGAGATGAGAATTGTGGCAAAAATCACACTTTTTGAAAGATTTTATCTGCCTTCTACCATCTCTAGAAGTGACAATGAAACTTTATAACTGGTTTTTACATTATACCTCATGGCTGGAGATTTATGGTGGAGAAATAGCAAAAAGTGACATTATCTTTAACTGTAAAGAGAAAATGACTGAAAGTTGGAAGGAAAGAAAAGCTAAAAATGTCTTGCAATAAGTTGGTCTGCCCGCTTTTATGAAGCATCTCTGCTCCTTTGAGAAAGCAATAAGATATAGCCTGCTTTGGAGAAAGGTGAAAAAAAAATGACAGCTATTCTTTTTTTTTTTTTATATAATATTTCCCTATCTCACTCTCCCCTGCACTCTATTTCAATAGTCTTACCCTGTGAATACTTTCATTAGATTATAAAGAAGCTATGCCTTTAGAATGTTTTCCTTCAAATTCCAACTACAGAATGTAACGTTTGTCTTTGTCCTGAAATAAATCACATAAATATGGCTGAGACCAGCCATCAGATACGTGATCATAGGATGCACTCTTGAAATTTACATCTTGTGATAGATTTTCCCATACATTCACTTATTCACTAATTCATTCATCCATTCACAATCATTTACTGAATACCTTTGATAGATAAGAGGTTAAGCAAGGGAAGAATATAATATGGAACTAGATTTCCCTGCCTAGAATTGTTTGGAGAACTTCAGGTGTGTGATAAATAGAGGCCATCCATGAGCAGAAAATCTCTCTTTGATCCCTGAGCATGGAAGGGGCATGAGTGTCAGAGCTAAATTGACTAGGCTGAAATTGTAACTCCACCACTTATTAGCTACATGCTGTTGGGAAAGTTATCTAGCTTCTTTAGGTTTTTTGCTCTGTAAAAATGACATTATTTACACCTGTTTGCAGAATTTTTATGAGGATGAAATTCTCTAGGGCTAGATAGACAAGCTGTTTAGCACAGGGGTTGGCACTTAGAAGATGTTATTGATAGTATTTACTATGCAAATAGTAAAGCAAGTCCTGTATACATTCTTGCTTTGCTCTCCCTGCAACATCAAAAAAAAAGTTTATTCCTAGCCCTGCTGCTGCTAAGTCACGTCAGTTGTCTCCGACTCTGTGCGACCCCATGGACTGCAGCCTACCAGGCTCCTCCGTCCATGAGATTTTCCAGGCAAGAGTACTGGAGTGGGGTGCCATTGCCTTCTCTGATTCTTAGCCCTAGATTCCTGCAAACTTCAAACACAGACATCCCCTTCACAAACTAAGTATAATTTCCTGGCTTAAATACACACATCCGTGTTTAAACATCCTATAAACAGAGTAAATTATATAACTGAATTGAGAGCTCTTTAAAAACATCTCAAAAAACATCATAATATTGCCAGTGTATTGAAAAGCCCAGGGGCTTCTCTTTTCTTCTCCCTAGCTGCATGATGTAACCAAGCATCTGTCAAATCCTACTGTTTCAGAGTCTGGGGACTCTTGAGTTGTTTTTTTCCAGTTCCCTTAGAGTAAAGAGAGGGAATCTCTAAGTGGGCACAGTCAGATGTGCAGGGGCAAATCACTGCACCATTATGAGTGGTAAGTTACCTGCCAGCCAATTCAGGAGACATGGGTTCCATCCCTGGGTCGGAAAGACCCCCGGAGAAGGAAATGGCTACCCACTCCCATATTCTTGCCTGGAAAATTCCATGGGCAGAAGGAGCCCATCAGGCTACAGTCCATGGGGTCCCAAAAGAGCTGGATGCAACTTAGGGATTAAACAACAAATTTTATTTAGTTTTTCCATGAATGACCCCTTCTTCTACTACTATTTATACACATTTTTCTTTGTTTAAAAAGTTTGTGATAAGTAAAGGTCACATATAAAATCCTTCCATCTCTGAATGTTTAACCATGTTCTCTTTTGGACAGTTTCTCTGTCTCTCTCTCTCTCGCCTTGCATTTATAATCAGTTCCTTTCAATTCTGACATGTTTCCTGGAAGTTGTTATCATGCCTCTCTACCTGGATGAACCTTTTTCCTCCCCCTCCACACCTCTGCAATCCCTTAATCTTATCTTCATTCTCGTTACTGGCACGCCTGCTGANGCATCACTGACTCAATGGACATGAGTTTGAATAAATTCCAGGAGTTGGTGATGGACAGGGAGGCCTGGCATCCTGCAGTCCATGGTGGTCCCAAAGGGCCGGACATGACTGAACAACTGAACTGAACTGAACCATATATAAAAATTAACTCAAAGTGAATTAAAGACTTGAGTGTAAGACCTGAAACTGTAAAACTCTTAGAAGAAAAATCAGCAAGCTGCTTAGCCTAAGTCTTGGGAATGATTTTTAATCTTATCCCAAAGCCAAGAGCAACAAGAGCAAAAACATGCAAGTGGGACTACATCAAACTATAAAGCTCCTGCATGGGAAGAAAACCATTAGCAAAATGAAAAGGCTACTGACTAAATGGGAGAAAATATTTGCACATGACACAACTGATAAGGGGCTAGTATCCAGAATGTATAAAGGACTCAGACAACTCAATGACAGAACCAAAAGTAAACAATCTGATTAAACATGGGCAGAAATTTTGAACAGACATTTTTCCAAAGAAGATACAGTGATAGCCAACACAAACATGAAAAGATAATCACCATTAATCATCAGGAAAATGCAAATAAAATTTTAAAAAATGAGATATCACCTCACATTTACAAGAACAGCTATTATCAAAAAGATAAGAAAGAACAAGCATGGACCAGGATATAGAGAAAAGGGAACCCTTGAGCATTATTGATGGGAATGTAATTGGTAAAGCCACTATAGAAAACAGTGGGGAGTTTCTTTAAAAAAATTAAAACTAGAACTACCCAGCAATTCCACTTCTGGGTATTTAGCAAAAGAAAATAAAAGCACTAACTCAGAAAGATACATGAACCCCCACGTTCACTGAAGTATTATTTACAATAATCAAGATACAGAAGCAACCTAAGTATCCTTTCATGGATGAGTGGATAGAAATGTTGTGATAAATATACATACACACAATGACATATTACTCAGCTATAAAAAATGATACCTAAATCTATACAAAGTGAAATGAAAAATGAATTTGCCACAGCATCAATGAACCTTGAGGGTGCTATACTAAGTGAAATAAGTCAAGCAGAGAAAGACAAATACTGTATGATCTCATATGTGGAATCTATCAACAAATAACAAAATTAAGCTCATAGATACGGAACAGATTGGTAACTGCCAAAAGTGGGAGGTGGGAGAAATGGGTGAACTGCTTTTGTTTGTTTTAGCTTAAATAAAAACAAAATACTAATCCCTAGGTCCCACTACCAGAGATTCTGATTTAATTTTTCTGAGATAGTGCCCTGGTATTAACATTTTTAAGACCCTCCACATAAGACTTAAGTGAAGGCATGGCTGAGAATTATCCCCACAGAGCTTTGCAGCTTTTCTAACTCACATTCTTTTAATTGCAAACATCTGGATCAGATCCAGGTCCCATGGGGAGGTCTCTGGCTAGACAATTACTTAGGCTATTCACTTCCATGCAGATTTGTATGCTGAGGAAGAATGCAAAATTGGTACACCCTTCTGCCTAAACCTGATTCTTTTGATACTAAGTCCCCAGAATGGTCTCAAGATATGGGAAGACTGTCATGGTAAATCTGGATATACCATGAACTTTGCCATTTGGTAAACAAACAAAAAATAAAGGAAAAAGCATAAAGTATATAGATACTGGAAGATAGGTGCAAAACTTTCATTTCCAGATCATGGTACTGACAACTTGAAAAACCCCAATATATCTGTAGACAAGCTATTAGAATTCATAAAGAAGTTTAAAATGCTGGTATCATGCAGTAAGATCTATGTACAAAAGCAAGCTGCATTTGTAACAAACAGGAAATGTAATTTATAGAAGTGTATCATTCACCACAGAACTAAATATAGATCCAGGAATAAATCCAAAAATGGATACTTCAGGCTTTTGTGGAGACAGTTATACATTTTTATGACAAACATTAAAGAGATCTAAATCAAAGGAAGAGTGAAACCATGTCAATGAATAGAAAGACCATTGTCACCTAAGTGTCAATTTTCTGAAAATTTATCTTTAGTTACAATGCAGTTCAATAAAAATATTTATTTTAAAAAATTTAAAACACTTCATATATTTATTGGAAAATATGTGGAAGAGCAGGGTCAAAAGTCAGCCAAGCCATTTCTGATGAAAAGCAAAAATAATGATAATCTTCTCACTAGAAAATAAGTCATTTTAAAAGTAATAATAATTAAGAGTTTGGTTTTAATACAGCGATAGGAACATTGAGCAATGGAACAGTGTATAGAGATAAGAGATAGATCCATAAATTTATGGTAATTTGCTATTTGATAGAAATGTTTTTACAGATCACTGAGGAAAGTTATGCATACTCAATATATGGCGCTGAAGCATTTGGTTATCTATGCAGAAGAACTGATTGCACTGTTTACACAAAATCATTTCCAAATGGATTAAAAATTTAAAATAAGAAAGGCAAATTTCTAATGTTTAGAGGATAACAAAGTTGACTATCATGAGTTCAGGATATGGAGGGATTTTTAAATAAGATGCAAAAATCTCTAAAAATGGAGAAAAGAGTGAGAAATTTAACTGCTTTAAAATTAATAACTTCTTTTTATCAAACTACATGATGAAAAGAGTGAAAGCAAACCAAAACCTAAAGAATATATTTTTAAGAAATATAACAAGTGAATTTGCCTCAAGACTAGAGAAATGCTACAAATTACTAAAAATTAAAAAAATTCCCAACAGTGAAATGATCAAAAGATATCAACAGACCTTTCAACAAAGGAAAAACATAAAACATAGGAAAATAAAAAACTTATGAAAATATGCCCAATCTGATTAAAAGTCAGGAAAGTGCAAATAAAATCCACATGAGATACAACACCCACACACTGCTAAAAGTTTAGTAAGTCAAATGATGTCAGGTGTTTTGAATTCTTATATACTGCTGGAGACTGTATTGGTGCAACCACGTGGAATATGCTTTTTTGCATGTTCTGCAACTTTCTATTTGTATAAATCTGAGAAACTCTCACTTATGTTCACCAAGAGAAGTGTACAGGAGTATGACTAGACAGAACATAACTAAACACAACTATTCATAGATGGGAGAATAAAGGAGACCCAGCTTCAATCCCTGGTTCAGGAAGATTCCCTGAAGAAGGAAATGGCAACCCACTCCAGTATTCTTGCCTTCCATAGACAGAGGAGCCTGGTGGGTTACAGTCCATAGGATCACAGAGTTGGACACCACTGAGCAACTAACACTTTCCCTTTCCTTCACACGATACAGTTGTATACAGTGGTTAAAAAAATCAAAGAACCACAACCACACATAGAATATGAAAACGGTTAAATACGTTTTTTTCAGTCATCTAGTTGTGTCCAACTCTTTGTGACCCAATGGATTGTAGCCTTCCAGGTTCCTCTGTCCATGGGATTCTCTAGCAAGAATACTGAAGTAGGTTGCCATTTTCTTCTCCAGGGTATCTTCTCTACCCAGGGATCGAGCCCACATCTCTTGCATCTCATGCACTGGCAGATTCTTTACCACTGTGCCACCTATAACCATTTATTAATAGAAATGAAAAGGAGTTTTAAAAGATTGTGTACAGTATATCACTTCTGTGAAGTTCAAAGGTAAGCACTATTAAGTATTGGTTCACATACATGTGTGCAATAAAAGTATAAAAAGGCTTGAAAAACACAAAATTTAGAATAGCGGAGGGGTTGGGAAGGAATCCCATTAGCTTCACAATAGGTACATATATATCCTTATTTATAAAACAATCTAAAATGTTTATTATTTAAAATAACAATTTTAAGAAACAATTAAAAATGAAGATTTAGTAATGTAGGTAATAATTTTGAAGATGACTGATATTTTCACCCCACTTGGTCTTCCTGAATTTCATTGATACCATGAAATTTCATTAATACCATGGAAACTGAATTCACTAACATAATCTCTGACTGAATGCTATCTCTAACTGAACACAAACTTTAAGTTACATAATACAAATACTTGTGAGGTTCTTGAAATACCTACTTACTCGTGAGGAGTAATAGGAGAACTGGATTGAATAATCAGCTTAGTGGGTTCAGTCTATCTTTGTGTCAGGACCCTGAAAATATTTGGACAGCTTGCCTGATTTCCTTGGATTTATTTTACCCACCTATGAAATTAGCACGTGGATCTGTAATGTTCCTTTAGGCTGAAAAAGAATGCTGTTGCTATTCTCTGTATCTTGATGTGTCTTTCCTCTTTTATCTGTATGTCTCCTTTCTGTAGGTCACAGCAACCAAGGAACTGTGCTATAATCAGTGTGATATTTTTATCTTTGGTTAAATTATTGTGGGACTCCAACTGTAGCTTGTACAATCCGTTTCTATCATAACTTTTGGCTGTTCCAGCTCTCCTCCTGTGCAGTACTTAGCGGTTTCTTGTCTTATTTCAGTGATTCTGTTGTGACCACTGTCTCCTGACAACTCACTCCTGCCTTCAAGATATCCTGGCCTTCATGGGGCCTTCTAAGTTAGCACCTGCCATGCCCTTATGTGCAAGCCTTCATTTCTCTTTTCCTTGAGTTTTCAGCAGTAAGATAATCAGTTATTTTCCATCCTTTCAAAATTTTATTCTACAGGTCCTTGTGTAAATGGAACTACTTGTGGCTTGTCCAGTGGTATCAGTGTCCCTGAGCAATGCAATCAGCTAGATTACATCATGAACACATGAGGTAGCCACTGTCACAAGGATGCTGTGTAAAAGCCCACAAATTCAGTAGCTTAGCCCTGTACGTCTTCATATTCTTCTTAGATCAGAGATTACTTTGGGCCTTTTCTTTTCATGGCAGATCACAAGAGTATGAAGGAGTCAAACCAAAGACATTTATGGCCTTTACTATAGTCTTGGTCACTTGCATTCCACTGGCTAAAGTAATTCATACAGTAAAATCCAACACCTATGGCGTATGTGTGCATGTAGAGGGCATATTCTCTTCCTGTTCTAACACACCACAAAGATCACATGGGTTAGTGAAGAAATGAGAACAATTATCCAGTTCACCAAAAACACTCATTGTATGATACAAAATCAAATAGAAGATCAAAATGAAGCTCTAAGAATAAATAAGAAAGATTTTTATCTTTTACTGCTCAGTTACAACTTTCAAGCTCATTTTATATTAGTTAGAAACTATCACTAAGATTAAGTTGGTTCTCTCAATTTGCATACACATCAAAAGGAACATTATGTTCAAATGAGGTTAAATTATCATATAATGTAGATGTGACAATACACAAAATATATTCTCCTGTCATTTTGATGATAGTAGAAGGTAATCTAAAACGCAGCATGATGAATTTGAGGTCTATCTAACGAGTGAAGGCTACTGGTAATGGAGGGGGAAAAGCTCTAACTGTGAGATCAGATGTAACTGGTTTGGAACTCTGGCCCCTAATAATTGGCAGCTTTGAGCTGGCAAATTGCTTAGATCCTCTAAGACTCATATTCTAGTCTGTAAAATGGTGACAGTACCATCCTTGAGATATCGTTGAACAAATGTGCAATGCTTCACATGATATCTGAAAGTTGACACTCAAGAAGTCACAGTTATCATTCTGGAAACATTTATGATGTTCTCTAAAGAGTGTTTTATACCTATTTGGATTTCTTTTAAAACAAGATTTCTTTCCTCTAAAATGGCTAAAGTGTGATTTCACTTGAAATAGGGTGATATCCTCCTAAGAACACTTCAACGTCTATAAATCAATGATTCCAAAAAGGACCTTATTTATTCATTTCAGAAAACCATTTGCCACACTGCTGCATACTTTCAGATGTGCAAATAAAGGGATCCCAGCTGGTTGCTTTATTTTCAAACAACTACAAAGGGAACAGTAGAATTTTGGCTTCTTGGAATTTTCCTTTGAAAATTTTCACAACCATGTGTGGTTGGAATCTGGCATTTATCTTTTGCTTCCACTCTGGAAATTTATACAGTTCTCTAGCATTTGATTTGGGTCATATAACTGTTCAAATCTTGGTTACAGTCTTCCACTTGTATAATTTCCCTCCAGTGTGAAAACCCCACATACCATAATGTGTCTACACAGCAAGACTTCAAACATAGTAATTGCTCGTGGATTAGAAGAATTCACAAAGCCAGATCACTCATGAATAGTAAGGAAACAAAAAATTAATATAAATTATTTTTTTTACACAAATGACCATGTGAGCTTATGAATATTATCAAATGAACTTTATAACCATTGACTTTATAAGCATAATAAAATATATATAAATCAATATACAGAAAAACATACCAATTTCCAAATGGCCAAATGAGTTTTGCCAATTTTTAAATTATTTGAATTTTTTGGTTTAAAGATATTCAAACTATCCTTTAAGCTAGTTAGGTGATGTGAGTTGACATCAGACAATCTATTTCCTTGCCTTGTCAATCCTTTATGAAGAAAAGTGAAAAAAACAAAAAGTGATCCTAGAAAGAAATTTGTAAACAAACTAAATTCTTAGCAGCTTTTCCCTTTCTAGTTTAAACAACAACAAAAAGAAACAAAAAACCGGTTAAACTTTTCCCTGATTCTTTTGTCTATATTTTGATTATAACATTCTCAAAGCTGAACTTCATATTTGTATCTCCTTGTAGGGCACTTGTGAATTTTGTATTCTACAGTCTACTAATTCCAACCCTGATTCCTACTATCTTACTCCTTGATATTGACTCCTTCTCTTCCTGGTAAAATAGTACCTGCCTCTGACTGACTTATAATTTTGTGAATCAAAATACTATTTTAGGAAATCCAAAATCATGTTTTTTCTGACTTGATAGAGAACATTATTTACAGGACTTTCTAGCTTCCGCACGTCATCAAGACTTCTATCTACCCATCATTTCATACATCTATCCATTATTTCTTCCTCACATCTACTGAGCACCAGTTACATTCAGACATTCTGCTAAACCCCAGAAGACAGAAAAAAGAGATCAGAAAGCCAGCCTGTCAGCACTTGGATCCAGGCTCTGCTACCTATGGTTTGCATCACCTTGGTCAAGTTCCTTGAACTGTGTCCTTCAATTTTCTCATCTTACAGATGAGAACAATAATAGTACCCTCTTTCATAGACCTGTTTTGTGAATAACGTATACATATAGATTGCTTAGAGGGTCCACAGATTATTCTGTAAACCATACCAGTTCTGTGACCTCAGATCTATCTACTCACCACTCCTGTCTTGGTCCTTGGCCTTCACTAGATGGCCTGCTGCTGCTGCTAAGTCGCTTTAGTCGTGTCCGACTCTGTGAGACCCCATAGACGGCAGCCCATCAGGCTCCCCCATCCCTGGGATTCTCCAGGCAAGAACACTGGAGTTGATTGCCATTTCCTTCTCCAATACTAGATGGCCTACCTAGTATAAAAAACAAGAGGGACAGTTTATATTGAAAAGTAGTCACAAACATCACAAAACGAATTAAAAGATTCATAATTATCTGGTTCTTATTTATAGGATCTCTTTGATAGACTTCAAAGGTCAGAGTCATATTACAGTTCTGACTTACAAGGGGTCATTTATTATAGTATACCCTGTATCAGAGCTAGAAATGTAACTGACTTTACTTTCACTTTTCACTTTCATGCATTGGAGATGGAAATGGCAACCCACTCCAGTGTTCTTGCCTGGAGAATCCCAGGGATGAGGGAGACTGGTGGGCTGCCATCTACAGAGTCGCACAGAGTCAGACACGACTGAAGTGACTTAGCAGCAGCGGCAGCAGTCTTAAAACTGTCTCACTTGATAATGAGGACTCTTCATTATTTAATTTATTAAGTTAACAATTATTCTTATAGACGAGGCACTTAGGGTAGTGATATAGAAGATACAAATGTAGAAGACAGTTCATGTCTTCAAGGAAAATGAAGAAGAACTTCATGTTCTTCTTCAGAGACAAACCTTTACTAAATATATGATAATACTAGTAGAGGTATATTGTTGTTGTTTACTGGCTAAATCGTGTCTGATCCTTTAAGACCCTATGCACTGTAGCTTGCTAGGCTTCCCTCTCCACTGAAGTCTCTAGGCAAGGATACTGGAGTGGGTTGCCATTCTCTTTTCCAGGGGATCTTCCCAACCCAGGGATGGAACCCACGTTTTCTGCATTGGTGGGTGCATTCTTTACCTCTGGGCCACTAGGGAAGCCCCAGTAGAGGTATATACAGAGCATTAAGGAACTGAGCAGAGCCTGAGACAATGTGCACTCTTTGCAGTGTTTTATGGTCACTGAATTTTCCTCTTTGTTTTAGTAGATGCTGTGTAATATGGACAACTTGCCTTGCACAGCTAAAGGATACTAGTTTGGATCTTGCTTTTCAAAATGAGGAAGCTAATAAAGATTGGTTCTTCATATTATCAAAAAAAATTTTTAAAATATTGTCAATGGGCTATTATCTCTGCTTTGAACTTGAAAGACTTTTCTAAATTAACTGGTTTTTTCACTTGCTTATTTCATTCTTTTGATGCTGTGTAGACACAACCACAGATATTTGCATAGTTTGAAAAAAGTCTTAGATGATATATGCTTGGGTTGTCTCACAGGAAGAGGGTTTTTCAATAGTAGGGAGAAAAAAAGACCACTAGAATGGGAAAAGTCATCTCTTATTTGCGATTTTCTGAGAAATCAGTGTTCTTAAGTCATAAAAAACAACCAAGTAATTAGAGAAAAAAAATATGATTTTCATTATACCATGAATTGTATGATTCTCCTCTCCCTTCTTGCCAATTTAGTTTGGTCTGATTGTGAAACTCTATTAACCAGCAGCAATAAACCCTTTTATTTCAGAAAATCATTTTAGTTACCCAATAAATGTTTCATATAAGACTGATAATATTTTTTTAAGAATTTTTTATATGAACAATTTGAAAGTCTTTATTGAATTTGTTACCTACCTTTATTGAAATTGTTACCTTCAATTCAAATAAATTGAATGTGTTGCCTGTTTTATGTTTTGGTTTTTTGGCCATGAGGTGATGTCTTAACCATTGGATCACCAGGGAAGTCCCTAAGTGATAATATTAAAATCTTCTTTTTCTCTGCCTCAAATTACTAGCTTGCTAAGTCTGAAAATTTTATCAGAACTTAATTCTTTTAAGGTTTATACTATAATCTTTGGACATTGGCTTGTTTTGTATAGAAAACCAACACTCTTTAATTGAACACTTCTGTATTAAAAGTCTATAATATATTCAAGGTAGGAAATTTAAAGGGGTCACAATTCTTGCATGTAAGTAGTTTTCCAAGTAGAAAAGAGAATTAAATGTGAACAATATCTAAAACACAGAAAATTGACAAAAGCTATGATTTACTCATCCCTTAGACGAACACACGTGACTCGCCTGCCATGTTCTGAGCATTATGTGAGATACTTGGGATACGGCCATGAAGAAAGCAAGCACATTATGTGGCCTCACAGTTTGGTGGGGCTGACAGATATTTACCAAGAAATTATGAGCCTTTGCTCTGGGCCAAACACTTTAAAACCAGAGAGAGAGGATCCTGCCTCAGGTGCTGACAGTTTAATGAAGAAGATGGGTCATAAATTAAGCAATGGCTAAGCTTCATGATAAGAGCCCTAATAGAAATGTAGACAGGACATTACAGAAGGAGGAAGCAGAGGCCAAGAGAAAGCACAGCCCTCATCCTATTTACTAATCAGAAGTTTGAGTTTTATTATGCACCATATAAATATAGGCAATTTCTGTAGCACAGGTAATGCTGTGCTTCATGAGAAACAATTTGTTGAATGTGGCAGAGGAAATGAGAATATATAAAAAGAAATTATTAATTCTTCTTGGTATCATCAGGATTAGCTTCATGAGGAGAGGCGCCATTTGAGCTAAGCTCTTCATGAGGGATTTCTAACATTTCAGGAGAAGATTCCTGACAGAGGAACCAATGTGAGCTCGTTTACTGAGGCAGGAAAGTATAGGTCTTCAGCACACGGCGAATAGTCTTACGAGGCTAGACTCTAAGATGAAAGAGTATGAAGCCAAGAAAAGCATTTTTTCAGGTCTTGAAAGGCCTTGTAAGCCTTTAATAAAAAAATCCAGGCCTTATCTTAAAGGCAAACTTTAATATCGGAGAAAATGAAGGGGAGATACCCAGTTCTTGGGTTTCCCTGGTGACTCAGCAGTAAACTATTCACCTGCCAATGCTGTAAACATGAGTTCAGTTGCTGGGTTGAGAAGATGCCCTGGAGAAAGAGATAGCAACCCGCTCCAATACTCTCACCTGGGAAACCCCATGGACAGAGGAGCCTAGTGGGCTACAGTTCACGGGTTGCAAAGAGTTGGACACGACTTCGCAACTCAACAACCACCACCACCACCTAGTTCTTAGGCCAAGGTGTCAGAGAGATACCCAGAAGTGAGTGGTAAAGGCTAAGCACAGGGAAACTGGTATGAAGTTTATTTTTAGCAGTTTCAGAAATGTGTGTAAAGCTATGTATGATGTTTACTTATTGAATCCCTAAATTTTTGTTTAGAAATGAAGTACCTTATACCCTCATGTTACTAGGTAAGGAGGAAATAAATAATAGGCTTTGGCCTAAAGGAAGGCAAATATATTAACTCACAGTAATTTAAGCAGTATAAAGAAATGCTGAGCTAGCGGACACACAATGTGTACAGAAATAAGTAATTCATTCTGAACAGAGTGATTTAGAAAGGATTGGGGCATAGGCAGGCCTGCTTCACAGCTTACAGTCTAGGAAGCGTTTTTCCCTCTAGTCTTGGTTCTTTGTGGCATTTCTTAAATGAAATTCCCTGGAAACACGTTTTGAGATGGAAAGGTGCGTGCAGAAGGTATGCATGCAACCTTATAGGGTAGCTCTTTAGAAATAAAAAGAAGAGAAAGAATGAGAAGTAACCTGTGATGCTCTGCACAGGAGGACTTGGTTGTGTCTACGGAGAGGCTTTGAAGCTGGGCAGCTCTTTTATTAATAGGCTTAATTGAAGTAATTGGGACTGACCTTTGTATCTTGTGGAGAAGGCAACGGCAACCCACTCCAGTACTCTTGCCTGGAAAATCCCATGGACGGAGGACCCTAGTGGGCTGCAGTCCATGAGGTCGCTGAGGGTCGGACACAACTGAGCGACTTTCATTTTTCACTTTCCTGCATTGGAGAAGAAAATGGCAACCCACTCTAGTATTCTTGCCTGGAGAATCCCAGGGACAGGGGAGCCTGGTGGGCTGCTGTCTATGGGGTCTCACAGAGTTGGACACGACTGAAGTGACTTAGCAGTTTGTATCTTGGCATCAGTCAATTATTAGCAGCTGAGAATCTCCTGGAAGCGGTGTATACTTGGGGGAGCCAGTTGCCTGCAGCTTGCGGGTGATTTCCAGTGATGGATACAGTCTGGAGCTGTAAGCAACTATTCACTCCAGAGGAAACCAAGATGATAGGGGGAAATCCAACTCTACACTGAGGTGCTTCCCCTTAGTTTTTCAGCTGTAGGCTGTAGACAGTGATAGAAAGCTTTTAAGAAGGTAAGGTGGCATACATTGATTTTGATTTAAGAAAGTTATTTCTGTAGCAATGTAATGGGCAATTTGGCAAGGTGATAGAGGCTAGCAAGTGAAAGTACTAGTTTGGAGGCTATTGTAGCTGTTAAGGCCTAGTTCAAAATAGTTAAGGCCCAACTCAAACCTGTGAGAAGTTTTCCCAAATCTCCCCAAGCAGAACAGTCCTTTTCTCTATGTTCTTCCATAGCCCTTTAGTTGTGTTCTCTGTGCGGGGTGGAAAATAATTTCAAGACATGAGGCAAAATAAAAAGAAAATATAAGTTTATTAGAGTGGGAGGCATTGTTAGAATGGGAGAGGGTTGGCTCAAGGGAAAGCTGAAACCTTCTGCAGGCTGGTAGCCAATTGTTATAACCTCAAGACAGAAAATTCCTACTAGAATGGTCACATTAGATGACTGGTTAGGATGCTATAGAGTGGGTAGTAGGGTTAACATTTTGCCTAATATTGGGTCAGGGAACTGGCCAGTTTAGATCTGGAGGTTCACAGCAACAGTTGCTGTGGAGCTCAGTCAGTTCCAGAGATTTTTGTCCTGTGACTCTGGTACAGGGCTCCACACTTTGGTTATGATTTTACTTTAGACCTGATTACAGTCTGACTTTATATCATTAGTAGTTGATTCTGTGTATCTCCCTATTGACTCTGAATTCTTTGGAGGCAATAGCCATCTACTCTTACCTATACCTCCCATGGTGCCATTATTGAGCCCTGAGTAGAATTTGATACAAGCGTTTTGAATTATACAGTCCAGGGAAGGGATGATGGGTTTCTAAAATGGAATCAGTAGTAACGGAAAGAAGAGAATGATGTCAATGAAGGAGAACCTGCAGAGGTAGAAAGGTGTGGAAGAGCTTTCGAGACTACGGCATAACTTCCATGTCATGGATTATTAGTACATTACATACTGCGCATTCAGTACATTACTGAAACACAACTATTAGAGCTCATTTGTATTTATATATTTATTTGGCACATTTCCTGGGCCTTTTGTTAAAACACTTTCCCTTTGAAACTGAGCAGGACCCTGTGGGGCTCCTGGGCTTAGAAGCCTTTCTGTGTCCCCATTTCTTGTTTGTAGGAAGTAAGCTTCAGCCTCCATGACCTTCCCAGAGTTCCAAGGGGCAGATTCAAATAGTTGCTAATCAGAGAAGGGAGTGGATGCAGAGAAAAGGGAGGAGCAGTCGAGAAACACTTGTGTAGCCTTGGGAGAGGGTCTCCTCTGCAGAACTAAACCCCCCAACAAATGGATGATGTTAACTACTTGATCAAACCAGTCCATCTTAAAGGAAATCAGTCCTGAATATTCACTGGAAGGACTGATGCTGAAGCTGAAGCTCCAATACTTTGGCCACCTGATGCGAAGAACTGATTCATTGGAAAAGGCCCTGATGCTGGGAAAAATTGAAGGCAGGAGGAGAAGAGGATGACAGAGGATGTGTAGGCCCAGCAAACACACTGATCCTTATCAGCAACCCTACCCTTGCACCATTGCTATAAAATGGGATTCTCCAGGCAAAGATGCTGGGTTGGGTTGCCATTTCCTCCTCCAGGGGATCTTCCTAACCCAGGGACTGAACCTGAGTCTCCTGTGCCTTCTGCATTGCAGGCAGATTCTTTACCTGCTGAGCCATCAGGGAAGCCTATTACTATATAACTCCTCACCAAATCCTCCCCAGGTTGGGATACACAGTGTTGAGAGTATGAGCCTGCTGTGTCTGAGCCTGCTGTTGCTTTGACTGGCAAAGCAACAAAGCTATTTTCAACTTCACCCACAACTCTATTTCTGAGATTTGATTCAGCACCGGTGCGCAGAAGTTGAGTTTTTGGCATCGCCTCTTTACATAAGTTTTCTCAGAGTTTGTTTTTTCCAATTACACATCAAAAAGGAAAGATAAGTTGCGTGTTGTTTCTACCCTTTAAATTCATGCTGTTTTGTAATATGCCTACCTTAGACTTTAAAGTTCAGATAATATTTCTGCCTTAGTGCAACTTTGAATTTTGTAAGATTTCTGACCATATTCTAAATGAATGCCCTCAACTTTTTTTTAAATTGAAATATAGTTAATTTATAATGTTGTTCTAGCTTCTGGTATACAGCAAAGTGATTTACTTATACATATATTTATATATATTCTTTTAAGATTCTTTTCCCATATAGGTTATTACAAAATATTGATATAGTTCCTAGTGCTATATAGTTCGTCCTTGTTTATTTATTTTATATATAGCAGTGTGTATATGTTATTCCCAAATTCCTAATTTATTTCTGCCTTCATCTTTCCCCTTTGGTAACCATAAATTTGTTTTCAAAGTCTGTGAGTCTCTTTCTGTTATGTAAATAAATTCATTTCTTTAATTTTTAAAAAGATTTCACAAATAATAATATCATATGATATTTATCTTTCTCTGACTTACTTCACTTAGTATGATAATCTCTAGGCCCTTACATGTTGCTGCAAATGGCATTATTGCACTCCTTCTTATGGCTGAGTAGTATTCCACTGTGCGTGCACACGCGTGTGTGTGTATGCCATATGCATCTTCTTTATCCATTCAATTGTGGATAGGCATTTAGGTTGCTCACTTGTCTTCGCTCTTCTAAATAGTGCTGGTCTGAACATTGCCCTGCATGTACCTTTTTGAAGAATGCTTTCCTCTGGATATATGCCCAGGTGTGGGATTTCTAAGTCATGTGGTAACTCTACTTTTAGTTTTAACAAACCTCCATACTGTTCTCCATGGTGGCTGCACCAATTTACATTCCCACCAATTGGGGGGGGGGTCCCTTTTCTCCATACCTTCTCCTGCATTTATTATTTGTAGAGTTTTGGTGATGGCCATTCTTACTGATATGAGGTTATTCTGTATTGTGATTTTGGTTTGCAAGTAGCTAATAATTAGTGATGCTGAGTATCTTGTCATGTTCTTATTGACCATTATTATATGTATTCTTTGTATTATTATATGTATTTGTTATATATAACTATATATATATAAAGAATAATTATATATATTCTTTGGAGGAATATCTATTTAGATGTCTGTCCATTTTTTGTTTTTTGTTTTTGTTGTTTTGAGTTGTTTGTATATTTTTAAAATCAAATCTTTGTCTGTCACATTGTTTGCAAATATTTTCTCTCAGTCCATAGGTTGTCTTCTTATTTTCCTTATAATTTCCTTTGCTATGCAAAAGCTTATGTTTAACTATGTCCATTGTTTATTTTTGCTTTTATTTCTATTGCCTTAACCTAAGAAAACATTGCTTGAATACCTCTAACTATTGGGTCAAATCTGCCAAGGTCTTATGACCCCAGAAAGCTGTCAAGACTGCCAGAAAGTCAAGAGTGAAATATTTTCCTGTCTAGGGTATGACTTGGTCAAAAGAAAGTATGGCATATAAAAATGAAAATATATCTTGGAATATTTGAAAGACTTTGATTCAAGTAGGGAAAGTTTTCCAAACCTGAGAGGGTGCACATTTTATCTGTGCAAAAAAGACTTTAAAATATAGTGGCAAAATAATGCGATATATCATCAGGAAATGCAGGTTGATAAGCTGACCATGAGTAACTCTATGTCCTGTTTTATTTTTATCTCAATAAATTTGAAAGAATACAATTTCTTGTTGTAACTGACTCAAAGAGATGATTTAAAGATACAAATAAATAGGAATAATTTCTACATTATTAAAATACTTTAGTTATTCTTAGTTCATGTAATGCTTATCCTCCAAATAGTTCTGCTTTGAAACAACCCATGATTAGAACAACAGACTTCAATATTAGAATACATTGTGTTTTGTAGTTGCTTAGCTATAATACATTAAGTGTTTGTTCTCAACCACTGTGTTGAGAATAATTTCATTTAATTCTAACAACTCTAGGGTGAAGGTAAAATCATTTTGCCCATTTTACAGATAAGGGAACTTAAATATAATCAGAAAAACAAAATAACTCTGAAAGATCTGTTCAGTGGCAGATAATACCTATGTGTTTAGAGCATATACTACTAACACTTAGCATTATCCTATATTATTACATGTGTGTAGACTGACATGGATGGAGTTAACTCATGAACATGTGTTGTGCATGCTTAATATACAAACAGACATGCATAAGTAAATATGTACAAGAGGAAAACTTGATCATCAAAAAAGTATGTAGCTACAGACATTGAAGGTATATGTAACTGAAGTTAATACGCATCTAGACTAACATTCTTTCTTTCAAAGTATTGTGTTTGGAAGTAATCTGCTTTGTGCAAAACACCATATTTGATCCTCCAGAGCAGTGATTTCCCATAGAAATATAATGAGAACCACGCATGTAATTTTAAATTTCGTAAGAGCTACATTGGAAGAGTAAAAGAAACAGTTGAAATTAATTTTGGTAACAATATGGGTATATCAAGTGATTTTAATCTTTATTTCCCTTGCAGGCATGAGGAAAACAGAATTCACAGAAAAATTAAATCACTGGCCTATTTTTTAAAATTAAGGTTAGATTTTTAGTGTTAAAGTTTCACTTCAATAGCAAAACAAACAAAACACACATATGCAAACAACCCCTTCCCCTGCAAAATAACAATAAAAACCAAAATAAAACACAAAAACCACCAAACAGTATGATTTAAAAGTGGGCAGAGAACCTGAGCAGACATTTTACCAAAGAAAACATACAGATGGTCAAAATGACATTAAAAGGTACTCATCATCACTAATCATTAGGGAAATGCAAATCAAATCTATAATGAGTTATCATCTCATGCCTAGCCCATTATAATGGCTATTACCCAAAAGACAGGAAATACCAAGAGTAAGTGAGGATGTGGAGAAAAGGGAACTTTTGTGCACTGTTGGTGAGAAACAGTATGGATGTTTCTCAAAAATTAAAAATGAAGCTACCATATGATCCAGCAATTCTACTTTGGGTATTTAACCTAAAAAAAAAAATTAAAAATAGTATCTCAGAGATATATACATACCTCCATGTTCATTGTAGCAATATTTATAATAGCCAAAATTCATAAACAACCTAAATGTCCATTGACTGATGAATGAGTGAAGAAAACATGGTGCAAACTCTCTGTATACAGAGTAATTTTATTCACATACAAAAACGAAAGAAATCTCGTCATTTGGGACAACACAGATGGAACTTGAGGTCATTATGCTAAATGAAGTATGTTGGGCAGAGAAAGAGAAATATCATATGGTCTCACTTATATGTGAAATCTAAAAACCAAAACCAAACCAAAACAATAAAAAATTGAGCTTACAGATACAGAGCACAGACTGGTGGTTGCCAGGGGTGATGAAGGGTGGGCAAAACAAGTCAAGGGCATCTAAAGATACAAATCTTCCATTATAAAATAAATAAGTCATGGGGATGTAACGTACAGCATGGTGATCATAGTTAGCAATATTATTTTGCATGTTTGAAAGCTTAAGGGAATAGAACTTAAAAGTTCTCATTGCAAGAAAAATTCTTTTAGCTGTATATGATGATGGATGTTAGCTAGACATATTGTGGTGATTCTTTCGCAATATATACAACTATTAAGTCATTATGCTATACACCTGAAACTAATATTATATGTCAATTATATCTTTAAAAAGTTTCCACTTTTGATATTGTTGAATTGCTTTGGGCAATCTGCACTTATGATTCATCAGCCTTGTGTTAGAAGAATGTGATATTTGAGACAGTAAGTTGTATTTTATGTACAATCCTTGAAACAATAAATAATGAATTTCTCTTCAATCTTTTCCAGAAATAATATCTCTTTCCACCCCATAATCATATCTTCACTAGAGACATGTTCTATCCAACTATATTCCAAAGGAGAATAGTTATAAATTATTCAAATTCAGCAAATATGTATTGATTGTCTCCTATATGCCAACTACTTGCCTGGAAAATTCCATGGATGGAGGAGTCTGAGAACATGGGGTCACAAAGAGTCAGACACGACTGAATGACTTCACTTTCACTTTCTTTCACTATATGCCAACTATAGATACAGTTATGAAATAATTCTTTCACAGATATAGCTCATAAAGTAAGCTAGAGGAAAGACAGACAAATACACAAGTATGTATATCAAAATGTGATGAGAGATTTGTTTCTATAATATTACAAATAAATACAAGGTATGGGCACTTTTTTTTTCTTTACTTATTTCAATCCAACTAAACCTGAGGATAAGACACAGTTACTTAAAGGACTTAGAAAATAGTTGCCAATGCTTGAAAGTAATGAAGTTTGAGACTTTGCCAAATGGAAGTTGTAAATATTTAGCATCCTCTATAAAATCTAGTTTTGACATATTCTCAGTTTTTAGTATGTTTAAAATTTAAAGTGACACAAACAGTGTGTATATATTAAATACTATTTTATTATCAAATTTTAAACTTGGTTAATTACCAATAGAAATAGTAAAGGAAGTTGTAGGAAAAGAACTGTATTAGAATAACTATTTACACATTATGAGTATTAACTTTTATAAAAATGTAGTAAATATTAGTTATTCAGGGATATCCACTATTCAAAATACCATTTCTATATGAAGGGACGTCATTGTGTGGGGCTTACAAGTCCAAAAGAAATATTTCTCCTTTATCCTCCTGACCAGACAAGATTTGGACTTAATAAGCTAGGCTTAGTCAAGGAAGAGCCTAGTAACTACATGGATGGTGTCCATTGTTTGTGGTACACCAGTTGTGGCATCCTAACCAGACTTTCTGGATTTCAACCTTGGTTTAGTCCTTGGCTGCTAAGTCTCTCTTGCTTCCTGCATTTTCTGAGCCTGATTCTCCAGAAATCTTTTGGTTCTCCAAACTACTATTAGTCTCAAAATTAATCTGATTTTGGAACCCAATAGCCAAAGTCAGTTTCAGGTATTTACAATTAAGAATATGCCTATTTATACACTATTTATATTCTTTACCAGTGTCTACAGGGCAGCTGTGACCCGGCTCACTAGGCGCGGGGGGCTGCGACCTGGCCCACTAAGCACGGCCGAGAGGAATTATCCCACATCTGAGGTCAAGGGCAGCGGCGGAGAGTGCCCGGCTGCAACGGCGCCAGAACGGCCGAGAGGAGCTACCCAAGTCTGAGGTCAGGGGCGGCGGCTGGGAGGAGCTACCCCGTGTCTGAGGTCAGTGATTGCCAGGAGGAGACACCCCCACATCTGAGATCAGGGGCAGCAGCTGAGAGGAACTACCCCGCGTCCGAG
Source organism: Neotragus moschatus (assembly GCA_006410615.1). Lineage (NCBI taxonomy): Eukaryota > Metazoa > Chordata > Mammalia > Artiodactyla > Bovidae > Neotragus > Neotragus moschatus. The sequence continues at coordinate 3,259,023 of SJYA01001807.1, forward strand.
GTCAGTGATGGTTGGGAGGAGACACCCCATGTCCGAGGTCAGGGGTGGCAGCCGAGAGGAGCAATGCTGCGTCTGATGCCAGGGGTGGTGGCCGGGAGGAGCAACTCGAGGAGCGGAGGCTGCGCGGGCACAGGAGGGCTAGAGGAGCTATCCCACATGGAAGGTCAGGAAGGGCGGTGGTGAGGAGGTACCCTTCGTCCAAGGTAAGGAGCAGCGGCTGTGCTTTGCTGGAACAGCCGTGAGAGATACCCCAGGCCCAAGGTAAGAGAAACCCAAGTAAGATGGTAGGTGTTGCAAGAGGGCATCAGAGGGCAGACACACTGAAACCATACTCACAGAAAACTAGTCAATCTAATCACACTAAGACCACAGCCTTGTCTAACTCAATGAAACCAAGCCATGCCCGCAGGGCAACCCAAGACAGGCGGGTATTGGTGGAGAGGTCTGACAGAATGTGGTCCACTAGAGAAGGGAATGGAAAACCATTTCAGTATTCTTGCCTTGAGAACCCCATGAACAGTATGAAAAGGCAAAATGATAGGATACTGAAAGAGGAATTCCCCAGGTCAGTAAGTGCCCAATATGCTACTGGAGATCAGTGGAGAAATAACTCCAGAAAGAATGAAGGGATGGAGCCAAAGCAGAAACAATACCCAGCTGTGGATGTGACTGGTGATAGAAGCAAGGTCCAATGCTGTAAAGAGTAATATTGCATAGGAACCTGGAATGTCAGGTCCATGAATCAAGGCAAATTGGAAGTGGTCAAACAGGAGATGGCAAGAGTGAATGTCGACATTCTAGGAATCAGCGAACTCAAATGGACTGGAATGGGTGAATTTAACTCAGATGACCATTATATCTACTACTGGAGACAGGAACCCCTCAGAAGAAATCGAGTAGCCATCATGGTCAACAAAAGAGTCCGAAATGCAGTACTTGTATGCAATCTCAAAAACAACAGAATGATCTCTGTTCATCTCCAAAGCAAACCATTCAATATCACAGTTATCCAAGTCTATGCCCCAACCAGTAATGCAGAAGAAGCTGAAGTTTCACGGTTTTATTAAGACCTACAAGACATTTTAGAACAAACATCCAAAAAAGATGTCTTTTTCATAATGGGGGACTAGAATGCAAAAGTAGGAAGTCAAGAAACACCTGGAGTAACAGGCAAATTTGGTCTTGGAATGTGGAATGAAGCAGGGCAAAGACTAATAGAGTTTTGCCAAGAAAATGCACTGGTCATAG